>VWZD01005430.1:119662-148148 GCA_013396695.1 Sakesphorus luctuosus | reverse complement strand
CCTGTCCCCGCCCCGGGCGCCCTCGCTCACAGCAGAGCTGCGGCCGCGGCGGCGATCGGCGGCTCCGGCACTGCGGCCCCGCCCGCCGCCGAGTCACGGCGCTGCCCGGCCCCGCCCCCGAGCGCCGCGGCCCTCGCGGGCCCCTCCGCACTCCCTTGGGGGTGGTCGGTGCGGCAGCCCGGCCCCGGGCCGCGATGGGAGCGGGGGAGCCCGAGAGGCCCTGCCCGGCAGTGGCCGCTCCACACGCGGCCTGTGCGGCCTCAGTGCTCCCTCGGGACCCGCACAGAGCCCGCATAGAGCCGGCCCAGGGCCCGTACGGGGCCTGCACAGAGCCGGCCCGGAGCCCGCACAGGGCCCCGAGTTGCGGCAGCTTCAGGCTGAAAAACTGCGGCAGAACAGACAAGGGATGACCTCAAGGCTGTGGTGGCCACTCGTAGCTTTCTGTTTCTGTTCCTGAGCATAAAGCAAATCCTTTGCTAATCCACGCTGAAGTTGCTGTGTTTATAACAGTGATAAAATTATATTTATTGCCTTCCTATAATGTGTATCAATAACCATGCTGGGGCACATTCAGTATGTGTCATTTTATTAATCTCGATTAGGCTTTTTGGTCCCCATTTGAAGGACAGAAAATGGGGTTTCTCTTGTTAAAGAAAATGGGGTTTCTGTTGTTTACAGAAAATGGCATTTCTGTTGTTTATGCACCACGATCCATGTGACTGGATAGTTTGGAAGAGGGCTGTGGTGGCTGGTTTCTTGCTGTCTAATTTTCAGTGATAAATAAACCTGGTTTGTCCAGTATTTTCTTGATCCTATGTTTGTGTTGTCTTAGCAAATTAAAAGCATCCTGTGATCACACCCACAAGATGCATATCCTTCCAGTGTTACAAGAAAGGTCATATGAGGGCAGTTTTTTGCAAATATGTAACTGTTTTGAAGCTAAGACAAAATTGCAGCCTGCCTTTGGCACATTGTGCAACAGGAAGTTCGGTACAGCCACTTCCAGGGGAAGAAGGTGACTGTGAACAGCAGAGGCAGGTGAAGATGTAAATAGTCATCAGAAGAGATAAATTTAGCCAATCTATATGCAGTGTTTGAAAGACGAAAATAAAAAACAGTTCCAGTGGAGTTACTGCCAACAGCAGCAGCCCTTTTCCTCAGAGGCCCTGGCTGGTAAATGCTTTTACAGGTGGGGGTGGCCCCATGGTATGTGAGCACTGGCAGAGAATGAAACAGGAGATAAAAATCCTGCTGGAAACATTGATATAGGACTTTATTGCATTTCTTGCTTCCATGATTTCTCCTAGAACTTGAGCATCTTGTTTACCTGGCTTTTTGTTTTATGGTGCCAGCCTGACACCTGCACCTTCCAGCAGACTCAGCTGAACTCCTGTGTCTGTCACAGCTCACACTGCAGCTTCAGGTTCATGTTTTTCTCTGAGAGGGCTTTGTTCTACTTCAGAATTTCACTGTTTTGTTTCTGGGAAGGGGAAAGGCACACTTGTTTTCCAGAGAGCAGAGGAGAGGAGCTGCACTCATTTTCCCAACTGCATTCCCAATAGATACATTCCATCTCATTCAAGTCAGCCTGGGGAGAGAGGGAGGGAGGGCTCTAATCCAAGCTGAGCTCAGCCTGCTGGGTGTTGTAGTCCATCTGGGAGAAAATGAGCAAAGAGGTGGCCTCCTGCCTCAAAACTGCTGGAGAAATAGTCTGCCAGGCAGTCATACAGTCCCTGTGCAACATCCCAGGCTCCCTCCAGGTTCATGGAGAGTGGGGCTGGGAACAGTGACCCACAGTGACCCCAGTCCAACCTGCAGAGAGATGCATAAAGCTGAGTGCACGTGTAAGTGTTAAGCTGGACCAAAGTAAAGCCCCTGAAGGCTGCTACCTGCTCAAGACCTTTCTGTTTGTCTTTTTCTGTTAGCTTGATTATGTTTAGTTATTGGCCAAGAAGACAGTGGAGAAAATCTGCAGCTCTGGTTCAAGGGTTTCATAGGCATCCAACCATATGGAGGCACTTTGTGGGTCTGGGAGTGAAGCAGATGCTCATTTCTGAGTAGGTTTTGGAGATATTATTGCAATGCAAAAATAATTACCAATGTTTCCTTTGTGAGTCAGCACTTGCCATTTCAGGGAGAAGTGATCAGAGCTTAAATACCTGCTCTGAAAAGATGACAGAATTCCTTATCCATCATCACTGTGTGCCTTCCTTTTCTTCCATAGCTAGATGTTATCCACTTGTTCTGCCTCCATCATAAACTCCATTTTTCGTGTCTCAGCTACATGTGTTCCATGTGCCTCATGTTTGCATATATGCACCTATAACTCAGGATCTTACAGTTAATCTGCAAACCTGATTAACGCTCAATAAATGCTGCTGCAGCTGACTTGCTTTTCATCTGAGATCTGAAAACAGGGAATAAGTGGAAATCTTATAATATCAACGCTTTGTAGTTTTCTCTGTGTGTGTGACCTCCAGTCAAAAGCCCTGCAATTCAATTGTAACCTTTCTGTTATTTCCCATGGCCTTAGAAACAGCCTCTAGCTGTGATGCTGTGGCAAACAGAAGGTAAACAATGCTATTAAAAATGCATGATGTGTGTTCTGCCATATTAGATAACATGGTCACGTTCATCACTTACCAATGCTGCCAGTTCACAGCTTTGCCAGTGCATCCTCCCTCCCACATTTGCTTTGGATAATTTAAGTGGATTTTTGGCTACACTTCACCTTTCTTCACCTTCACTTTTTTTTTTAACCTTTATTCATTACTCTGAAAATAGTGCTCTGCAGCACAGACTGCACAGAGCTCATGTTTCCCAGCTTTCCTGATCTCTAGTGCATGAAGATGATGCCGTCTGATCACGTTCTCCTGTGAACAGAGACACACTGCATACAAGTTAATGTAGAAAGATATAGGGGTTTATTAGAAGAAGCTTCCACGATCAAACCCAAGGGGGTTTGACCCCTAGGTCAGGAAGTCTCAGGGTTTTTATACCCCTCATGGACATCCAATCATAAGTTCTCATTTCTCTCTAATGCCCACCCAAAAGTCCTGCCAATCTGTCCCTTCATCATGGGAGGTGCAGTTGGGCCTTCTCCTGGCCTTCTCCTGTTGTTTGTCTTCTGTTATCTTGCAGGTGTCTGCTGGAAAATAGCTCAGCCTTGACAAGGCCTACAACTTGTGGGAAAGGCACTTTAATATTCAGACTTAAAATTAGGGTAACTGAACAGAGTCTATATGATTCTAAAACCTTCTAAAATTACATTAAATCACACTTTTAGGCATCAAAGAAGCCAAGCCAGTCTGGAAAGCAGTTGGAGAGGCTGATAACCACTGCTGTAGTGAGAAGCAGATACCCAAGTCCTCTCTGAGGCCGCTGCTGCACTGTTTGAATCCATCACTCTTCTCTGTATGTCCACAGCTCACGCTCACTATGCTTTGCCACTGCGACAATGGAAGAGTCGGTGGTCGCACCCTCTCGAGGCTGGGTTGGGAGCTCACCAGGCTCGTGCTTTTCTGCTTGCCCGTGTAACTCAGCCCTGTCACCGTCTGGGTTCTGCAACACTGTTATTATGGCAGTTGCCAGAATACCTTCTGTTTTTTCGCGAGGGGGCTGCCCTGCTGTGAGCGCAGGTACCGCAGCGCCGAGGTGTGTCCTGCAGGTCTCGCTGTGTCCTGCCTGCCTGGGCTCTGTGGCCATGAGTCAGCTCTGGCCCAGGAGCCATCTGGCCGCGCAGCGCCGTGCTGAGCTCATCAGGCTGCTCCAGGGAAAGGTTTCTTCACTCAGGCAGAACATTCACAGCTCCTTGGCAGTTCAACCTGTGCGCTGCCAGAAGAGAGCGGGCAAGTGGCCATTCCCATCCCTCCAACGAGCATTGTCTGCATTTCTTCACACCCTCCCAGAAGGAAAACGAGCTGTAAACCTGGAAATATTTCACAGCGGGGTGACTCAGTCCAGTGTTGGGAGAGTGTGCTGTTGGAGCTGTATCAGGGCAGATAACAGGCCTGAGCTCTTGTTATCTTGTCCACCCATATCCATGAAATGGAGCCTGTTTTAGCCCCTCACCAACTGCAGGCTCAGAGGCACCGACCACAGCAGCTCACTGGCTTCATCGTCGCTGGCATGATGTTCCCTGACTTCCAGCCCTTGCAGGCAATGTCGCTTTAGCTTGGGGTCACACAGCTTTCTCTGTCCAGCCAGTGCAATGTCAAAGCCATGTGGCAGATGCACATGCTCAGGCACAGATCCTCTTTTATTCTCTCACTCCACAGGTGCTCTGTGAGTCCTCCTGAGTGCTGACCCTTTTGCTCTCCCTACCTGACTTTTACCTTTAGTCTCTGAACAGTCTGACACAGCATCAGTGGGGGCTGGAGCTGGGCTTGGTTTCCCCTAAGCTACCACAGCAGGAGTGTGAGTTTCTCTTTGCAGGGAGGGTATTCTCAAAGGGGCGTGTGAAGCCGTGTTCACCTTAAATATACAGTGGCTCTGCCCTTGCCTGGGGAAAGGTGAATTCTTGGTGCTCTCCTCCAAGTGGTAATTGCTGGGATGTAGAAAACTGATGAGGATGAGGCAAATTGTAACCTCAGGGTGTGGATTTTCCTCCCAACCTGCTAACAGATAAAGTGGTAGATAGCTTTGGTTTTGCTTAGATTCTACCTCACTATCAAATGCAGGAATGTTTTTCCTCCACAAGGCCATGGCCTTCGGTTAATGTAAAGATAGAACTTGCCTGCAGGCGAGGGCCCTGCTCTCAGTGGCCTGTCTGAAACATCCTTCACTCCGTCCACCCCTGTGGCTCCTCTGTGAAGGTGTTTGAGCCAAATTCAGCACTCTCAAGCCACAGGTGTGACACGGGTCAGCCACAGCCACCCAGACCATCTCAATCTCTGCAGAGAGGGTTGTGCTCTTGCACCTACACCCTCTCCTTCCCCCGAGCAAAGCACTCCTTCCTCTGATCTTGCCCTGTTGCATGCCCAGCAGATCTGTGTGACCATATGATTGAGGCACTTCTGGATCTTACTGCCTGTATTGTTCTCCCTAGTTTTGGCACTGATGGATACAGAGCCCCGAATGACCGTACTGCAAGCAGGCAACCCCCAGACTGCTGTGATGTTGATGGCGAGGCCTCTGCAGATTCAGCACATGAAATGGGTCACCACTTACACAGCTCCCGTGTGCCTGCCGTTCTTTTTCCTTGCCCTTGAAGTCACTTGCCTGTAAATAAGTAAAACTAAGACAGGGGGTAACAAAGTAAGAGTGAGGAACGACGAAGGGTAAGTGTGCCACAATCCTGCTCTGGAGGCTGCATCCTCACAGCTCCAGCCGGCTGCGTCCCCAGAGCTCTGATCCTGGTGCTGCTGCTGCAGAAATAAAGGCCCATTGAGAACTCTGGCTCCAAATTAGCATTTGAATTCCCTTGTAGTCTGTTGTCAGAGGGGCAGGAGGTGGGTGCTGGTCTCGGTTGCTCAGCGCTGATACACAAAGGTGGCTTTAAAAGGTCCTTATTTTTCTGACGGAAAGAAATGCTCAAACTGTGGATACTTTGTGTTTTTCCTTTTTTTTTAATACTTTTTTTTCTTTCCCTTTCTCTCTGCCTTTCTTCTCCGTTTCACTCCCTTTCCTGGATCAAGCTGAGCCGCAGATAGACACGTCTGGGTATTGTTAGCCCTGTCTGACCTACTTCTTTCCCTCCCCTTGGCCCCGTGTTATGGATGCTGGTGCTATGGAAACCTGGGTGACATGCCAGTGCCACAAAGCCAGGGCCACCAGCTGCACCCTCCTTTCCCAGCCCTACAGGAGTTTCCCTCCCAAACACTCTCCCTGCCAAGAAAGTTAGCAGTGCTGCTTCCCGGGGAAATTCCAGGGTGTCCTCCATCCATGCCACCAAGCCGTGCTCCGGAGGGACTGGGGAGCTCTTCCATGGCCTCAGGGGCTTTGGGTGCTTTTTTCCCCAGTCCTGGGGCACAGTATTTCAGTGCTGGTGGCCACGTGTAAACCCGCTGCTGCCCGCACCAGACCTGTTTGTGCGCTTATCCGGCACCGGCCACACGTCACGGGGTAGGAAAGTACACGTGGGCGTCCTTGAAGTTTTCGAGACAATAAACTACAAAGTTCCGCACGGGAATACAAAAGCCTTGAGGGAGCCTGGCTGGGACTCTGGGAACACGGCGATGGGAACACGTGCGTGCCCTCAGTGGGTGCGGGGACAGAGCTGTGCACCTTCACCGCCCCTCGAGTGGGACGGACGGAGGGTTGTTTACAAGTTCAGCCTCTGCACTCCTCGTGATAAAAAAAGTTCTCGCTGGTTCTGTGGGTTTCTTTTGCTCTCTGCCGGCCTCCCATCCGGCTGGCTGGTTCTCCTGGGAGCCTGCGGCACTATCAGGGTGGATTTGCTTCCAAATACCTCGCGCCAAACCTTTTCCTCGGCGTTGCTGACAATGAACTGGCAGCCGTGATGGGAGGGAGCAGGAAGGAGCTCTGTAAACCGCGCAGCGCCTCTTTATGCGTGTCGTAAGCGTCTCCAGGAGATTCCTGCGAGTCTCCAGGAGATCCCCATTCCAATAACACCAACGCCAGCGGCTGGGGCAGCACGGACCAAGCTTGAAGCAGGCGGGTCGTGCCTGAGTGCCACGCCAGTGGCAGTGGCGGCTGCCCGGGCAGAGCTGCCCTGGGCACATCCCGGGGGCGTCCGGGGGTGCCCCGGCACAGGCGGCGGGGCCGGAGCCGCCGCTGGTCCGTTCCCTCGGACCACCCGGACCCCCGGGCACCCCCGGCCCCCCCGCCCGCAGCCGCGGGGCACCAGCGCCCTCTCCTGGCCCCGGGAAGAAGCGGCGGGGCCGGGGCGGCCGGAGCGGGGATGCAAATCCCGGGGAAGCGGGGACACGAATTCCGGGGGAGCGGGGACAGGAATCCCGGGGGAAGTGGGGACACAGATCCCAGGTGGGAATGGGGACACAAATCCGTGAGGGAGAGGGACACAAATCCCGGGAGGAGCGGGAACACAAATCCTGCGGGGAAGCTGGGACAGGTATCCCGAGGGGAAGCGGGGACACAAACACGGGGGAGCGGGGCTGGAGGCGCAGGGCTGGTCCCCATGCTGGGGGCAGCGGGGCAGCCTCCCCCTCGGCGCTGGGCGTGGGCTGTGCAGCAGTGCCCGTGCCCGGGGCATCACCCTTGAACTGGAGCTCACGGGGTGGCCTCCACACCAGAGGCACGGTGGCCCAGGGTGGCAGGGGCAGCCCCCCAGCAGAGCCCCTGCCAGCCCCCGGCCCCTCAGCACCTCTGCAGCAGGTGCAGGTGGGCGAATTGGTGTCACACGGCACCAGCACCCCGTGCTGGGCAGCAGACTATGAACTGGGTAAATCCCGAACCCGTGGCCTGCATGGATGAACCATGGACAGTGCAAAGCAGTTTTCTTGGACTGATGAAGCAGCAGAGCAATGACAGCAGCCGTCGTGGAGGGGAGCAGCTTTCCTTCTGCTCGGGGCACCTGAAATAACCCCTCTGACAGTGGCTTGAAGGGCTGATGATGTGCCTGGCAGGTTTTCTGTGGTAGAACTAGCAATGGCAGCCACCAAGGCCATGCGTCATGCCAGGATTTTTAATGGTCTTCTGTGCATCCAAGGGGAGAAGCTGGCTACAATCTCACTGCTGAATCATTAATTTCCTTCCTCTGAGTCATTCTGCAGCCCTGTCACACACAGAGCAGACACAAGCAGGCCTGAGGTGGGTAGTGGCTCCAGGTTGATTCAGCAGGCTTAGAAAACTGGTTGTAGGATAAAACAGAACCAGCGAGCACCCCCTTGGACTAACTCCAGACAGTGGCATTTTGACATGTAGTCAGGACCTGCACCAGCAGCTGGGGCTGGTCCTTCTGTATTCAGTCTCTGGGAGGTTACTGGTTGTACTGGTAAAAATGTGAGGGCTGGGGATCAGCTTCAGGAGGTGATGGGACCTGTTAGTAAAGAGGCTAAGTGAAATCTCCCTGGGGGCATGTAATGTGTCTCTTCCTCTCTTGCCAGTCCCAGACTTTGCTGAGGCACAGCCAGGGCTCAACTATGCTCAGCCTTTTCCAAAGTGATTCATCAAAGATGACAGGAGAAAATGTCGTTTATCTGGCTGTGACACCCATGGATTCCTGTGAGGATGGGGCTGTGCTACTGAAAACTTTGCAAAGCCAGGTGTTGTACAGTTGTTTCTGTCTGGCTTTAAGCCTTCCCCTACAGTGTTTGCCAGCTCCAAAACAGCAGCACAACTCCAAGGTGGGAAAGCCCAAAAAAAGCAAAACAGACTGGGGGCTTTGCTGGATAAGCCAGTTTAAAATGCAGGGAAGGAAAGGAAGTGAGGTCAACAATTAATCACCTCCTCCAAAAGCCCCTGCCATTTGTTCTTACAGTTTAGATATGCCTGCTGCTGGTGGAGGGAGGGGAGAGTACTGGACTTTACAGCATGGTTAGACTTTTCCCCTGTGATGCCACAGGGAGCACTGCTGGTGTTTCCTGAGCTGTGTCATAAGGCCACCAATGGCCAAAAGCATCAGTGTTGTGAATGTTGGAGTCCTGTGAAAATCCAGCCCTTCCTGATGCAGGTGGGACCTGAGCAAACCACCCAACAGCAACCATTTCTTGGTACTGAGCTCAGCACCCAATTTGTGAGCTCAGCATCTCCAAGCATCAGCTTCTCCCTCCTCAGTGCTCTCCTTCCATGGCATGCAGGTTTGTGGGCTGTGTTGGACTGCTCAGGGAAACCAAGGCAGCCACCTTGCACTCAAACACCGGTGTTGCTGTTCCCTGCTAGCTGCAGACTCCCAAAGAGACATCCAGGACAGCAACTCCAGTGTCTTTTTTTTTGTGCATCTTGTTGCTGAGCAGTGTTCAGAGTCACACATGCAGCAGTGATGAGTTTGTGCAGTGCCATTTACAGCATCACACATGGGCAGTGGCTGACGAGCAGCAGCCTGAGGGCACTACCAGACTTTTGCATAACATGTTGGTGGCTGTTCCTGTTTACTCCTCACCTCTTTTGTTATGCCTCAGCCCACATCTGATTCCAAACAAATTCCTTTAATAGATGTGGGCCTTGGAAAACTGGCACGAACACATGTTTGGTGCCTGGGCTGAAGGCAGAGCCACTGGAGAACAGGGAACACATTCCCTGGGGGAAGTCACTGGCAAACTCAGAAGAGGTTGCTTTTATGTGTCCAGTTTTCCTAAAACTCTCCTTGTTTTGGATCATTGCTGTTTCACATGATGGAGTTGCCAGATATGGAGCACTTGGCAGACAAAGTGAATTGGGGAAAAACATCTTCTGAATTGCTCAGCAGTTTGTGCCAGTGCTGGGCAGCGAGGAGGGAGGTGGTAAAAGCTCAGGTGAGGGTGGATTTGCCACTGGACACTGTGTGAGTTGCAGCCAGTCTGTTACAGAGGCCAGGAGGGAGCAGGACTCCAAGGTGAGGACACCAATGTGGCACGGAGGAGTTGGTCATGCTGTGAGAAGCTGGAGGATGTTCAGCCCCACGTAGTGAGAGAGCAAGGAATGTAGGATGCCCAAGGCTGATACTGCAATGAGAATCCAGAGAATTCTGGCAGAAAAGTACATTGGGCCAAGCCTGGTGGGAGAGAGGCAGCTGATGAGACCGAGCATCCTGCCCAGCAATGGTCCCTTCCTCTCTGCAGAAGTGGGGTGGAAAGGCATCCCCTGTCTGTCTCCTGCCCCCTGCATGGGGTCCCGTGCCCTGCTCCTGCCTCGAGGGAGCACATCCCCCCTGAAAGGGCT
This sequence comes from Sakesphorus luctuosus, assembly GCA_013396695.1. Taxonomy (NCBI): domain Eukaryota; kingdom Metazoa; phylum Chordata; class Aves; order Passeriformes; family Thamnophilidae; genus Sakesphorus; species Sakesphorus luctuosus. The sequence continues at coordinate 138,368 of VWZD01005430.1, read as the reverse complement.
CAGGTCAGCTCCAGACTTGTCCCATACATGTGTAGCTGCCCCCAGCCCTGTATCCATGCCCACTTCATACGTCAGAGACAAGGCTGAGTCATGGAGGAACATCAAAGCACCCAGGAGTCCTGAGCTTCCCCAAAGCACATTGTGTTCCCAAATGCAACTCCCCAGGGGCCTCCACAAACTCCAGTCTTGCAGAGGTGTTTACCTTTCTGAAGATGATGCTTTGTATCCCACAAAGTAGCAGTAGCGGGCGTAGAGATAGAGCAGACCCAAGGCTGCAGCCAGACCTGTGGTTAAGAGAGATCACAGTGACCATCTCCAAAGCTTTTCAGAGCTGCTTGGAGCCACAGAGGTAAGCCAAAGTGAAGGAATAAAGATTCTGTGTCCTCTGGCTCTACCTTCCCTCAGAGACAGAATTACTGCTTAATTTATAGTTCAGAAGGTGAGTAGAACCTGAGGACTGAGCCAGCACTCAGGGGTACAGATTCAGTGACAAAACAGGTAATGGGATATTCTCACCTTGATGGAAGAAGAGCCCAGCCTGCCACAGAAGTGCCAGGAAAATGGGAAAATACTCAGAGGAGTTCACCCTGAGGGAAAAGAGAAAGGTCATAAACAAGGGAAGGGAGGAAGCTCTTCCTTTTTTGATTTCCCTAGAAGTTTCATGACGCTGGAAGCTGTTTTTTAGATTTGATATTGCTATAAGAAGCCTCCAGGTTTGCACCTTTCCCCACAGTTACTATGCCAGTTTTATTCACTGAGATTAAACAGTGGAAGGAACTGGATCTCCAGGGCACAAGAAATTAAGCAAAAGATGCCCAGGTCAGGCTGTGCACAGAAAGGCTCTGTGAACCACCCCCACTGCCCCCCAGCAAGTGCCACAGCTCAAACCCTGTTATCAATGCCCCAAAACCCTGCACTGCAGGGAAGGTCTGTCCCTCAAGCAGGTAAGGCCAGAGCAGCTTGGGCTTCATGCAAGAGTGGGAGGGAGCACACAGCTATTTGGGTTGCTTGTACATCCCCCAAAGACACAGTAGGACTAAAAGGTGCCAGATGAGGCTGATGAAGGAGCAGAGAAGGGGATGGCTGAGGGGATCCTGCTTCTGCTGCCCTGTTGCGTTTTTTCAAGCAAAAGTGGAGGCTCCTCCCTCTACCTCTCTCCCCACTGCAGCTGTAGCACAGAAGTCAGGCAGAGGTGCTGGATTGTGGCTATCCCTGTCCCAGACCCAGCTGAGATCTTTCTGGAAGCTTGTCCTTCCCAGCAAGCGGGATTCAGAGAAGTGCTAAAGCTGCCTGAGATTTGAACATCACTTGGCTAAAACTAGCCTAAGTCTCAGGCACAAGAACTATGCCTTTAGGAGCCCTTCACCGTACAGAAGAGATTCCTGTGTGGTTTCTATCAGCATTGGCTGGTTTAAGGCTCAAGAGCCAACCCAACCCTGATGTTGGCTCTTCAACCCACTGATTAACCCTGAGGGAGGTGAGTAACTGCTGAATTACAGTCCTGAGAAAGGAATGGCAGAGTAGGGGAAATGCAATGCCATTACACATGAGATCTGGCAAACATCAGGTACAAGGAGTTTCTTACTGTGCTCGAAAGATCCTCTCAAATTCAGGTGGGCCTGAGATCTTTGGGGGTGAAATGCCAAACAACCTCCTAGCATAGATCACCTGGAGGAAGAAGTAGGCTGCAGCAAAAGAGAGAAAAGTAGCAGTGGTCAGTCCTGTGGGTGGGCACAATGGGGTCAGGAGATGGCCAGAGATTGGGAAAGATCTGCAGAAGATCCTCTTAACCCCACATCCCAGCACAGCAGAGAAAGTTAGAGTAACATCCCAGATGCCTTTCGAGTATGGGAAAGGGATGACCCAGAGCAACAGCGTAATGAGGACTATGCAATCATGCACCACCAGTGTTATCTGCTTTCTCTCTTGTGTAATCAACAAATCATTATTTCCATAGATACTGTTACACAATTCTGATGCACTTTGTTACTCACAGTTTTAAGGGTGTTTCAATCTTTCAGTTTTTTCCCCTTTCTACATCCTGACGAATATGGATAGAACTGATAAACCACCCAGTGAATTAAATTGTCACGCAATGTGGCCCCATGGCTGGGAGATGTTCCTTGTGACACATCATAGCCCCTCCTTCCACCTTTCCACACCTCAGAGCTCTTTGTATGCTTGTATCTACATGCACCTGAGGAACTGCTGTAAATCCAACAAAAGAAATTCTATTTGTTTGTAGAGGGAAGGATCAACCAAGAAATGTCTGAATGGAGGAGGTAGGTCAGTTCAGAAGAAGGGCTTCCCAGGCACTCATTTCATTGAGTGCTTTCCAAAACCCAGACAAGTTCACTGCCTGAAAAGCAGCAAAGTGTCAGTGCAACAGCCGATATTAAATAAGAAAATGAAAGAAAATCAGTGGAGTTGCAGTGGATTGACCCAGCGAGTTTTTGAGCATGTGCTTCCAAAGGTCCCTACCTTGCTCGAGGACTCCCAGGAGTGTCACAGCAGCCAGTAGATGAATCTGATCCAACATACTGATTCTTACAAACCCTAGAAAATCTGGTTTCTTGCTCAGAAGCTCCTCTGGCCAGGTTCAGTACTTGCTGACGTGGCAGTTGGTGGTGGTAGCTGGCAGCATAGGTCTGCTGTAATTAAACAAAGGGAAGATGTAGTCTGTGCTGCTTACAGCCAGGAGCAGTCTGACTTGCCATTACCGTGTGAACTGTGGAAATGGCAATCAGTGGAGATAGATCTAAAAGATCACTTCCTTTCCTGCCTCCACCCCCCACACCCCATTCCAGGAATGAGCTATGATAAAGTGGAAAAGCAGAGAGTGAACGTGTGAAAGAGAAGGGAACTGGAAGCTGAATGCATGGACAAATCTCAAAACCCCAGTAATCTCCTCCCCCGGGGCATCTGCTTTAAGACACAGGCCAAGGCACATCCATCTCCTTGATGCTGCATGAACAATCACAGCCCCGGTTGAACTGTTGTGCCCCACCAGAGCACCAGGACAGGCAGAGCTCCAAGGCACGTATCCCTGGGTAAATATCCCTACACAGACTCTGGATTGCGTGTGTTGGGCACAGGAAATGACTTATGGCCACAGTGCTGAGACAGTGTCAAAAGAAAGGCCCTGTGCCAAAAACCCTGTGCAACGGTAAGACAGGGTGTGATGAAGTATAAAAAGTCTCTCGATCTGTCCTGGACAGCGATACTTTGTTTGGGGATGGGTCCTGCAGAATGACTGTCAGACACCCAGAGGGTTTCATAGCCAGCCATTCTACTGGAAAGACTGGGAGCTGTGCATTTAAGGCTTCTGATTGGTCCTCAGTCCAATGAACTCCCACTGCAAACACCAGTTCTGTGTGGGGAAACCCCTGCAGAATTCATTAGGATATAGCAAAAGGAAAATGACGTTTTAACAAGTCAGAAGATGACCACTTAGCTAATTCTTGTCTAACAGCACAAAGCTGGCACAGCCAAGAGCTGCTGGGACTGCCAGTTTTATTTCTTTCCTCTCCCTTAATTTGAAGAATTCTCCCATCAGACCAGGGAGAAAGGAAAGAGGGTTAAGGCAGAGTCATTGTTGAACACCACTATTATAGAAAATTACATTAAGGCAGTTTACAGGTATTACACTGTATGCCAGATGTCCTTGATAGACTTTCTAAGAGGCAATATGATGGTTCTGATTTTCTGCCTCTCCATATGGTACAAAGGCACCCAAAATGGCTGTAACAATGTCCCAGCTAAGTATTTCTCCAAATATCAAACACCCCCCACACACACTGTTTTTCATGCACCAGCTCTAATATTAATTCTTTAATTTCAGAATGGAACCTTTTTCATTCCAGTGACTGTTTAGAAATATGAGGAACATTCTTCCATTTAGCTGTCAAAGAAATGAAGAACTCCCCTGTGTCACCTCAAAAAGTACAGAGGTTTCCCAGTGCTTAATAATGTTTGATTTCCCTCTGCTTCTGTCTGACCACAGCCCTCTGGCAAGAGAAAATATAAAGCAAAACAACTGAACAAAAAGGATCTGGGCTTACACCTCCACCAGACAACAGTGCAGCGTGAGCTGCATCAACAGTGCCAAATGTGGAAGGGAATCTAGGCCAGGAGGAGCTGTACAGCCTTCCACGGGACACACCCGCCCTCCAGATCATCATTAGACACAAAATACTTCTAATATCTTCATCTAGCATAGTCTAAATATAATAAAGGCAGTAGAAGTATGAATGAATAAACAAGCACAGATGTCTCTCCCCTCCTTCTCCCTCCCTCATATGCATAATTTTTCAAGCTGTTTTCAAATTCTTGAAGGGCATGTTTTTCTTGTCCCTGGTTCTCACCATCAGAATTCACTTTATTTTCCATTGTCACGTGGTGTTTGCAAGGAATAGACACAAGGACCCTCCTCCCAGCACCAAATGCCCTTCGATGTCACTGGTGGGCAGCCTCAGCACACTGAGGACCACAGTATGTCACAAAACCTCACCTGCCAGGGCTGACACAGCCAAATTTCCTCCTAAGCAAAGGCAAGTCCTGAAGTCCCAGATGCAGCTTGGGGTAGAATTTCCGAGCAGGAGCTACTGAAATGTTGTCTCCTGCTTCCCAGCTCTGGGCTGCAAGTCACACTGTGTGAACACGGCCCTGCCAAGGGGAGGCTGGATGGGTGTGGAGCAGTCCTTGCACCTCCCACTGCCTCATTGGAGGCATTTCTCTGTGCCCATACTTGCTTCGGCCACCTCCTCCTGCAGACAATAACTTTTTCTGCCTCCTAATTACCATGGTAGGAAAACACTGTGAGGCAGACTGAAACACCAACAGACATTAAAAAATAACTTTGGGAAGAAAAATTATAAGCATAAAAGGCTTAGAGGAGTTTCAAAGATGCACAGAATTTGCAGCACCAATTACTCACCAGGAGTAACAGAGGCAGAAGAAGCCAGAAATGCTGAGGCCAGCACTGTTACCTGCAGTAACATTCCCTAGAAATGAATTTCAGGGGTGTACAGTGGCTCTAGAGCTTCCTGACAGTGGAAGGTGGAACATTTTGCAGATAAGCAACTTACCCTTCAGCTGTGAAGCCTCATCCTTCCATTTGTGTTGTACAAATGTGGAAGTATTTCCTAACCCAGGTTGTACATTTGCTTTCTTTCCCTTCAAATTCTTTTGCAGCCACTGAGTACATCCAAACATGTGACTGTGGAGCTGCTTGGGAGAACAATTACTGTCCTTCTAATGCTCACACAGAAAAAAAAGAGGGGAGGGCTCATGCAAAAGACTTTATTCTCACTGAGAGTGTTTTTCTAGCTCAAGAGAAGGAATTCAGTCTGTTCAAGGAGCTCCTCAGGGCAGGGTGGTGGGATTGACGTGCCCTTCTGACCCCCCACACCCAGGGAAGCTTCTGTTAACTCAGACCGACTTATGTTGAGATTTTCCTTCAATTCTTGGATTTTACAGCTGTACACAAGAAAAAGCCAATTCATTATCTCACGCCTTAGGAAGACACAGCTGGCTGTGTGTTCCCAGGAAGTGGGGAGGGCTGCAGATATTTCTGCTCTGTGGTTCCCACCAGGGCTCCCAGCAAGGTGCAAGCTGGCTGAGATCTCCTGAGAGATTTGATACGTGTTCTGGGCTCTGCATTCAGGGATAACCATAAAAACTTTGCATGATGAGAATTACCAAGTTGTCCTAATATGTGCGTCTATACAGAGGCTCCTACTTTCACTAAGTAAAAGAGCAAGTGATTGGTTTTGCCACCAACACTCTGCCTGGCATTATGCCACTCAACCCTTGGAATACAAACTCAGCATGTTTTGGAGATCTGCCTTAAGCCTGTTCTTCCAGACCGAATTCACACAGAAATTCCTTACATTTATATATCTGTGGCTTATCAAAGAGGTCACATAAATGTTCTCAAATATTTAGTTGTAGCAAAATTTCTAAGGGCCAAACCAATCTCTGTACTGCTTGAATGCTTCTACATGGAGCAGGACCACTGCCCAACACCTACGTATAGAATCACAGAATCATAGAATGGATTGGGTTGGAAAAGACCTCCAAGATCATCAACTCCAACCCTTGGTCCAACTCCAGTCCCTTTACCAGATCATGGCACTCAGTGCCACGGCCAAGCTCACCTTAAAAACCTCCAGGGATGGGGAATCCACCCCCTCTCTGGGCAGCCCATTCCAATGCCTGAGCACTCTCTCTGTGAAGAATTTTTTTCTGATATCCAACTGAAATATCCAACTTACAGAGCTTCTCACCCCAGCAAAGTGAAGAGATTCACTTTAGACAGGAAAAACATTACAGTAATTTTCCAAAAAGCAAGATGGAAAGCTGAGTCTTTAGAAAACTACATAAAAGAGTATATATACTCATTCAGTTAGGGATAGTTTGGAGAATTTTTTTTTAAGTTTTCTTCTAATGGAGTCTGGTGAGCTTTATCTGTATATGTATTAAATCTGACTGGACAGCACATCAGTACAAAAGCAATGACAAAATTCTTCCCTTAACCTGTCATTTGAAGGCATTGATCCATGCAAATGAATAATATCCCTTCTTTTACGACCAACATCTGTTAAAAATATTAATTAAATCCCCTTCTTGCCCTGCCTTGTGTTGTGTTATTTTTACTCAAAGAAAGTGCTTTTCACGTGTTTGGCCAATTTCCCTACTCCCTGTTTATCAGAATGTCAGAAATGGCAAATAAACAAAAAGGAACATTGCAAGAAAGGCAACTGCACTTCTGAGTAGCTCGAAGAACAATAAATCTCTGGAGCAATGAGTGCATATGGCAGGGAGGGGGAGGATTTCCTTTTGCAGAGGGACAAACAAGCCTTTCAAATATCTTTGGCAGCTCTTATGTTAAGACACACATAGTATTATCCTATAATGACGTGGGGAAAAAATTGCAAGGCTACAGAGTACATTAAAATACATCAGGCTGAGGAGGGGTGAGGGAGGACAGCTTCTCTTTTTCTAAATTATAAAGACAAAGAAATAGAACAATTTAGCATTTCTGTCTTGTTTGTAAGAAAGCCAGACGCTGGCCAGCCCTACCTGGTTATGAGAGAGCACTGGGCAGGGCATCAGAGAGGGACAGAGTGAGGGCAGCTCTAAGGAGGCATTTTCCAGGGGGCAGATTGTTGCTCCTGACAGCTCTCCTGCAAAGGAGAGACCCTTGGCTTTCCAGACACGGAGGAAGGGTCAGGAGAATTCACCTGAAGTGGGGAGGTGTTTCTGTGTAAACCATAACTGCAGGAATGGGGCAATCAGGAGGGCAGTGGTCCCTCCACCTGATGGAGACTTTTCCCACCAGAGTCCTGTCCCACACAGGGCTAAAGAAATGAGGTGATTTGGGGGGAGGTCTGCAGTAGGTCCTCATGGATCTGATCTTCTCTCCCTGCCTAGTGCTGCAGGACTGTGCCCAGTGGAATCTGAGTTCTGCTGAGTGTCCTGCCTTGTGTCATCCTGTTCATAACCCTGGACCACAGCTCAGTTGGACACACACAGAGGATGAGACCGCAGAGACAAGGGATGGCACCCTGGAAGAGTTGTGGGAGGGCAGAAGGCCCTGGGGGCAGCGCAGCTGGATGTGTTGGTAAACAGATGGATGTTTCTGTAGAGCTCCTCTGACATCAGCACTGTCAAGAAGTTTTGAAATATATCTTTGGAATGAACCAAAGGCAAATGCTGCAGAGGAGTGCAGGCCATCACTTGAACTGTTGTTCTTTTGGCTCTTCCACTGTTTTGCTCCCAGAAGCACAAGTGATGCTCTGGGCAGGGAACAGAGCTGATGTCCTGGGAATGTTGCCAGTGAGGGACACACAGCTGGGCTGGGGACAGTCCCTGGGGACAGGTGCCACAGGAGTGGGACTCCTCTGGCCTCATGGGAAGCCCAGATATGTGTGAGGGCTGGCCCAGCTCTGCTGTGCCCCAGCAAGGGCAGATAACTCCTACCCCCAGCATCTCAAGTTGGGGGACACGATTTAAGGTACCAGAAGTGGAGACTCCTTATGAGCCTTTCCCTCTCTGTGACACCTCCTGGGTTGCAAAGCTGGGCTAAGAGCAGTCCCAGAGTTGCCACTGGGGACCAGGCACCCCTCCTGGCTCCAATCTTCTTCCAGTACCTTCTGAGTGACTTCAGCCTCCCCAGCTATCAGTGCTGGCCCACAGAGACAGGCAGTGAGGGAAGCCAGGACAGACAGACAGACAGACAGACAGACAGAGGCTGTAGGATAGAAAGTGTTACTCTTCATGGAGGCCTTTTAGAAGTGTCAAAAACAGAAGCTTTGGCCAAACGTGAGGAAACAGCTCCCAGCAGCCACAGAATGGTGACCAATCCCACACTGGGACAAAGGACTTGCTTTAAAATCAGCTGGGTTTATTTTTAGGGTGTGAAGTGGTTGCACGATACAATTGTGTAAGAGAATTGAATGACCAGAAACAGTGGTAACTACCAGACTTGCTGCACACCCTTGATTTTAACCACTGGGAGGCTGAAATGGCCATTGAGGTGATGTTACTTTGGTGACTCCCTGCCTCCTAAAGCCTGGAAGCAGGATGGACAGTGTCTAACTGACAAGAAGAGGATTCATTGGGTAACACTGGGCAGTTATTGAGCTCCTGGTCAGAGCTGTTCTACCAGCATCCTGGAGCTCTGCTGGGGAAAAAGGCAGACAGAACCTGGTGTAACTTGAGGATTCCTGGTAGCCTTTTGCACATAAAGTCTTCCACCACTTCCAGTTTCCCATCACAATTCCACTGGCCTCTTAGAGTGAGGTGCATTCAATGTTTAAGGAAGACTTTGTTAGTGAGACAAATCCCTCACAAGCCATCACACTTTCAATATATGGTCCTCAAACAAGGTGGTTTTGATCTGTACCTGTGACAGCAGTAAATGAGATGGCCAGTGCTGGGACAGGGATCTGCTGCCCATTGCATCCCAGTTGAGAAAACCCATTTTCCAGCATCCACCTATCTGCTCCATGTTGCACAGGACTGGGGTGCTGTTTAATAACTTTACATGTCTTGATGGTAGCACAGATGTCAAGAAAATTCTCAGTGCCCAGGTCAGTGCTCGATGCCTCCTGTCTGTGCAGGCTCCAGTCTCAGCACAGCATTCCTGGCCTCCCATCCCTGTGTGATCAGAGCAGGCTTTTATCTGGGTGTGCCAAAGCAAGTTGAGCACAGCACACAGGAGCCCGGTCTCTGGTATTTGAAAGCCCCGCTGTGGGTGCTGCTCACTGCCCTTTTACATCAAAATTCAGTGCTTTGGCTCAGCAACTGCAGAGATCCAAAATGGTTCCAGTCTGGTAGCACTGGATTTATCAGGGACCAGTGTTTAGGTTATTACTAAAGCAGGCAGAAAAATCTCCACCCATAATTTTCGGAGTACAATATTTACAATAGATAAACCCGGTCAGAGACTATCTACAGAGCTTTTTATTTAACTGAAAATCAGTTCAAGTTCCTCCCAAGGTCTTCTAATGATTAATCCTTTCAGTATTTAACATTTCTTGTAGCAGTGATACTCTTAACTTTAAATATAGGGTTTCTTAACCAGATACATATAGATTTTTATTACTTATATTTTATTACATATAGATTTTTATTATACAGATTTTTAATATACATACAGGTATTTATATAGATATAAGATCTATGAAGAGCTGTAAAATAGATCCTGGTTTTTAATCAGTTAAAAAACTTAGTTAACAATTAGAAGTGTGTTTCAAGTTAAATTTAATTTGGAGATTTTTGAGTTTGCCTCAGATTTACATCTTTATATTCATGAAGGGAGGAGGATCTCTGATTCTTTTTGCTGCCTTGTAAAGAAGGACCAGAAAACATCCCCTAAGAAAAGTCTATCCACAATTGCAGATAGTTCACAGCTCACCCCACTTCTACCTTGGATGAGGGCTGACCAGCAGAAACAAAAGAGAAGACTCTTGTCACTGAGTTGATGGACAGATTAAAAATATATCTGTTCAGAGGATGAAGTCTTAGATTAAAACAATGGAGAAAGTGAATGCTGAGCTTCTACAAAGTAAGTCAGTGACTGATTCCAGTTCCACGGAAATGCACTTGCAAAAAGGAGCCTAGTGGGGGAAATATTAAGAATCAATGGAAGAAAAGAACTGGAAATGTAAAACCAAAATAGTGAGCTTGTTTGATATGCACTGGACAGTTTGTTTGACATTGGATAGTTATAACCCACAGTTTCTATATGCAGGCAAGCAAGGGGGCAGCTCAGCCTCTTCATTTTGGGGGTTAGTACACTCTGAAATAATTCAAGCTCTTACACAGCCCAGTTTCTTGATGGAAAACTAAAGCATGATATTTTTGACTCTGGAATTTGTGTTTGAGAACACCAACATTCCCTGAGGCACAGCTGATGTTTTTTATTAATTTTAATCAGATCTATCTCTTCATTCCTCCTCATTCTTTTGAGTTTCCACTGAACTTGGTAGCAGCTTGCCTTTATAATTTGATCTATTTCTTTCAGTTATGATACTCACCCCATGACTAATTCAAATCTTGAGTGATAAGATCTAACTCTGAGCTATTTGACTTGAAAATGAAAGCAAAGGTTGTCATTTCCACTTGTGTAAACCTCACCATTCCTTTCTCTCCCATGCCAAGCATTTCCATGACTGACTAAACTGCCTTCATTTCCCTATCTGCCCATATATCAAAGAGTGCCTCTCATCCCCCAGCTCCTGCTTGCTTTAATAGATTTATTCTGAAATAAATCCCCACCTTTCCTCTCCCTTGGGTTTCTACATTAGAGAGTTTCTGCATCTCCTCATGCTACAGAGAATACTGTGCTTGTTGCACTTGCTCACAACCACAGTGCCGCTCCTCAGCCCCTGACACATCATTGCCCCCAGGCACATTGTTGGAATGGTCATGTTTAGGGGGTTTCCAGCTTTCCGTTCAGCTGAACTGAAAACTGGGGTGAAGCAAAGGACAGAAAAGAACAGCAAGAACACCACACTCCTAGGGCTATGCTGATCACTGTTGATACTCTGAACTGGGAGGAAACCCAGATTCTCACTTATATCTTCTTTGGATGACATGCTCTTGCCTAGACCTGCTTCAAAAAAGGTGCTTTGATTTCTGAAATAACACTAAGCATGGTTTCCTTTCATTTCCCCATAATCAAACAGCAGTTACAGGAAGGCCCAAACTCGGTAGGTAAGCCCAGAGGACAGACTATTCCCCTGGAGTGAGTCAGGATGGGCAGAAATATTTGATGTTAATACAGTCATTGGATTCCTTGCCTCCACTTTGTCATGAACAAGCAGCTCCAAAGCAGAGCCCTTGGCCTGGTGCCAAGGGGGGATTCAGGGATCTCATAGTGCTTGTGGGTGATATGGACAGCCCTGGCTTCCCATCCAAAGGATTTCAGATGTCTACAAAGACAATATGGATCCCACAGGCTGTGTCTTGGGTTCATCCTGCGCTTCAGGGACCTCCTGGGTCAGATACAATATAAACAAAGACATAGTCATGAAAGAAACCTCCAGTATATCTCCACAGTGCTCCTTCTGCCCATTACCAGATGCTTTCAGGCAAGGGCTCAGACTGACAAGTGAACGAAGGGAAATTTTCCTCTGTAACCACTCAAATGAGGGAGGGAATGCACACAGCACTGTAACATTATTTTGATTTTGCCAGCCACAGTGATGCAAGAAAATGCAGCAAATTCCCACGGAAAATTCTGGAGGATCACCCGGTTGGACCTGCTGAGGCCACCTTTGCTGCCCACAGCTCCACACAGCGGGCTGGAAGCAGCAGCTCACTGTGGTCCTGCTCTTCATCCTGCTGCCACATCTGTGCAGACTCACTGCTGTCCCTGGGCACAGCATGGCTTGGCAGCCGGGCACTCCGTGGTGACAAAGTCCTTGGCATCCTCTTTGTTCCTGCTGGGCTCCAGAGGCCGGGAGCCCCGGCACCACCTCCGGGGCCAGCACTAATCCTTTCCTAGGAGATGGTTATCACAAATCCAAGCAGCAGAAAATCCCATAAGCCCTTCACTCCTGGCTGCTTTGCTCCCAGCAACCGGAGATGGGAATCTGTTCACCATTTCCAACCAGCTCACATTGGGCATCCGGGGGCTTGGAAGTGCCTGCGTTTTTTGGGGATGTTGGCAAAGGGCTGCCAGGAGCTGGGAGCTCCTTCTGGGCAGAGAAGTGTTGGAGACACACCTCATTCCCAGAGGCACAGCTGAATCCTTCAAAACATAGGGTTTGCTTATCCCTTCCTTTCTGGCACAGAATAGAGCCTTTTTCTGCAGAAAAGAGCTGGAATTTCAGCGCGGCTCTCCAGGGACTGGAGAGCAGGCAAGGCCAGGAAGGACACGAAACGGGGCCCCAAACCACAGGCCCTGAGCAAGTGCCTGGCACCGTCTTGGGGCGAGAAGCCCGGGCTGGAAGGGAGATCCACAGTGCATTTTTGCCACCAGAAGGCAGCGGGGAGCTGTGGATGGGAGCGGCGGGTGCTCGGCAGGACCTGCCCCTGGGAGAAACAACCAGGAGCTCCTCCCGCCACTGACTATAACCTGTCTGGTTATAGTCCCCTCGTCCAGCCCCCTTTGCTGTCCTTGAGAAAGCACAGGAGACACCGGCTTACAGAGAGACTAAATTCCTTACCATTTTATTTGGAAAATAAACGTGCATCAAATTTTGGTTTTGTGTTTTGGTTTGGTTTGGGTTTTTTTTGTTTGTTTGTTTGGATTTTTTTGTATAAGCAGTAACTAGACAAGACAGGAAAATAAAAACATAAGAACAGGAAGGTGGCGTTGGTCTCCAGGGGCTGGGATGCAGAAGCTGCCACAGGCTGGTGAAGCTTTAGCTGTGCAGTAAGGGGTGTCCTGACTGCAAACTGGGGGATCCCAGCCTGGGATGAATGTGCTGGAGATCTTCTGGCTGCTCCTGAGGCAGAACTTCTCTGTGGATGCACAGATCAGCTTCCTGCCAGACAGGGTTAGGTCAGAAGACATCCCAAGCAGTGGAAGGAAACACAGACTGCTGTGGTTCAGGGATCCAAACCCAGCCCTGGCAAGGCAGCAGGGAGAGTGCACCAACCCAGGTTGTTGGTGATTGCAAAAACCCTGGTGGGTTTATCAGCTTAGTTGGAATCTGGTGTCAGGAAATATCTCTTATGTAATTTCCATTTATAGGGAAATATTTTCAGCTGATTATTAAGAAATTTACATTCTAACTGAGAAATGGACATAAACCCTCAGCACACCGAGACTGCTGTCATGTGCTGAAACCCTCCTGGGCTGAGCACAGGTGTGGACCCTCCCTAGAATGGTGCCTTGAGCAGGGACTCTGCAGCACTGCTGTTGTTTTTGGAGAGGGAGATAAATGTGCCAAGTCCCTCAGCCCTGCAGCTCCAGCCTGTGCTCCAGTGGTCATCAGGGATACACTGAGTGCTCATGAAATCCTTACTGGCTGCAGTGCAGCTGTGCTGTGTCCCTCCCTGCTCCTCCTCACGTCTCACACATGGCTGGGAAGGAGCTGTTTCTGGGAAGGGCCTTTCTCTGGCAGGGTTGTTTCTCAGAAGCAAGTCCCTCCTGCACACTACTGACTTACAGAACTCTTGATGGCAATTTAAGAGGTTGTCAAGCTCAGTTTTCCACCTAGGCCATCCACCAGAAGACAATGCTCCGTGCTGTGGCAACTGAATAGGTCGAATGTCCCACCTGGGCTGTTCTGACTGACAATGGAGTATTTCAGCACCAACCTGCCTTGATCAGCATCACTGCCTGTTGGAGGTTCAATTCCACGAGTTGTTCAAGCATACCTACATCTGTACTGCTCCTTTAAAAAAGCCAGATCTGCTAATTCAGCAGAGATAAACCACATGTCTTTCAGCTGATGTTCTTTCAGCCAGGACAGCTGCCTGGCACCACCCATGGCACAGCCACATGAGCAGGCAGGAGGAAGCCACATGGAACGTGGTGTGCTGGTAATATCAAGAGAAACAGGCTCAGTGTAAAACCACATTAAGTGAAAACAGTTGAGAAGTGTAAAAAAATAAGGATCAAAAGCCAGCATGCAGAGTACCGACCACATCTGGGTTTCTGTCTTCCTTCAAAGAAGAGAGTGGTGAGGATTTTTTTGTCAGACACAGACTAAGACCTACTAAAATTACTGAAATGTTTGCATTCTGTTAACCAGCCTCTTCAACTCCAGGAGCTGACGATTGCAATGGAAAGAGTGGCCCATCCAGAGAAGTTAAGTGCTGCTAATTCCATGTTTATTGACTTCAGTAAACTGGGATTAGGAAGGACCAGAGGTTGGAGGTGGCCTTGTGCTGTTTACATGGCATGTCAGGAATGCAGCAGCTCTGCTGTGATTTTGCTTGCATTTTTGGCGGGGAAGGCAGGGGGAGCACTGTGCTGAGGCCAGCTCAGTTATCCCAGGGTTGCATCTGATCCCAGATGCCTCGCATCTCCTGCAGGGCAGGAGGAGTTTGTGTTCCCTGAAGCCAAGGGGTGAGTGGGGTGTGGATGTTGGACCCCTGAAAAATTCTGGCCATGGCATCTTGCCATGCCATGGAGCAATCTTCCTCCCTCCTTCCTCCCTTTACTTCCTTCCTCCCTTTCCTCCCTTTCTTCCTCGCTCCCTCTTCCCTTCTTTCCCTCCTTCCTCCCTTCTTTCCCTCCTTCCCTGCCTGCCTCCCTCCCTCCCTCTCTTCCATACATAATCACATTTACCTCTTTCCTTTCTCCCTGGCATAGGGTACATTTGAATGGAATTTCAGTTGCCATTAATCACACCCAATCAGTCTGCCAAAACTTAAGATGTTTGAAAACTTGACCACTGAGAACTGAAAATGTTTTTTTCTTCAAAACAACCAAACAAAATCTTCCTTGGCAAAACAACTGCTTGCAAACAAACAAGCAAACAACAAGCCTTGAGCCAGGAAGAAGGCACCAACTCACAGGGGAGGTTTCTGATGCTATAGGGACACCAGCTGTAGAGGAATTATCACGGAGCCATGAGCAGCTGGGGGAGAGCAGCCACTGTCAGTCATTATCCAGTGGATGTGAAACACGTGAGCTAAAGTGGAAAGACTCTGTTTCAGCACAGTCTTTTGGCCTCATCACTAATAACACTCACAGCAGTTCTCTGTGTCCTGGCTCTCAGTGAGCTGTGGGGATCGAGCATATTCTCCTTTGCAGAAAGTTTTGGGGCGTTGCTGGTGCCCTCAGGACACCAAGGTGGTGGCAGCCTGTTGCTGACAAGTGTTTAGCTGGTCAGAGGATGCTGAGTTTAAATCTGAAGGGTGATCTGCATTTCCCTGGTAAGGGAATAACTCCCGTTGCGTGTGTTTCAACCACCCTCAGATAAAAACACCCCAAGTGTGAGACCCCTGGGGAGGACACAATTCTGGGGATACTTAAAGGCCACTCTCAAGCAAACCTGCATCTGGTTTGTGAAAGAGCTGGCGAAAAGGGGCACAGTGGGAACAAAATGGTGCCCAGCAAACTGGTGCAGTGCCTGAAGGAGCCAGGAAAGCTGCGTACAACGGAATGGAGACCACCAGGATTTCCCTGCCTTGTGTCCAGACTAAACCTACACTTACTGTCTTGTCTTGGGCAACTCTGAGTTTCTGGGTCACCAAAGTTTTCTGTAAAATTCCTGTTCCCAGGGACACTTACCAGCTTGTGCAAATGGTATCAGGGGCATGGGTTCCCTTCTTTCACCCCAGTACTCTCTGCCTGTCTCCTCCCATCCATCTGCAACTGCTCTGCTTCTGCTTCTCTGTTGGGTTTTTTCTACTTAATCTGCCCCATCTTACTACAATTAATTTATAACACTTCTTACATTCCCATTTATTAGCTCTGAAAATGGCAGGACTCCGTTATTTCATTTTTAGACGCTCATCTTCCCCCTGTTTCCGTAATGTCCGTGTATCTTTTCCAATCCTTTTCTCAGGCGTGCTCTCCAGAGATGTCATTGTAAAGAAATGTGTTTTCCAAGGAAAGCACAACAGGCCATGTGGACATTGCCCCATGTGGAGATGTGAGCTTGTCTTCCCTCCTGCAGTTCAAAGTTTGAAAGAGCAAAAGTCGGTGTTCTCCTGCTGGTCATCTGCCCTGACTGCCCGATCTCTGCCAGGGTGGTGCCCCTCCTGTCCTGCCACTCCAAACTGCTGCATTTTCCACTCACTTCCTGACAGTTTTCCAGAAGAGAGGAGTCCCAAAAGATGTGCTACTAGTGCTTGAGATGCAAGGGGAGCTCTGGCAATAGGGTGGTGCCCTGCAGGGATTAAGGAGGGAAGAATTCTTCCGAGAGGGAATTATGGAAGTACCAGTGCAAAGCACAGGAGGTTTCTCTGTCTGGTAACACTCACGGCAAGAAAAGTGACACAAAACACAATCATTCAGAGCTGTAGTGTGTGTGTAAACTGAGGATTGCCCCTCCCCTCTGAGCTGTGCATGTTCAGGCTCTGCCAGTCTCGGCACACTGACCGATTTCTGCCTTTCCAACGTTACTGCAAAGGCACAGAACAACACACTCCCCGAATGTTTGTCAGTAGGACAAGGCAAATCTGCTGCCATAAAGCCTGAACACACCAAAATGTTCTTCCTTGACAATGTCATGTTTGCTGCCTGGTATCTGCCACGCTCTTTCTTTCATCATCCCTGCCCTGGCACTCCACAGTCTAAAAATATCACCTTCTCAGCTGCCAAACCAGTTAAATCTCTGTGCGTGCTTTTTGTGTTTCCTTTATTCATATTTTTTGTTTTTCTTCTGGATTATCTCTCTCTCCTGTGTTGATTCTCTATTTCTTTTATCTAAGTTCAAACATCTTGAAAACCTCAGTGTAGCATATGCTTTTAGAGGCTTCTATTTTTATTTTTTTAACTTGTGCTGCTCTGTTCCCTTGGATGACAAAGCAGGCCAGGCAAGAGGCAGTTCCAGGGCTGCCTGTGCCGTGATTCAGCAGGTTGTAAAAGGAAGGAATGTCTTCTCTTTTGGGAAAGGGTGGGAGAGAAAAGGGAAGCATGTGTGTGTATATTTGACTTCCTGGTGCTTCTGTGATCACAGCAGGAATATCACACTGTCCTGCACTTGTGCTGGAGTTAATAAAGTGTTTCAAAAGAGGGGCTTGAAAGATATTTGGTGGGAAAATGGGGTTTGCCTAGACTGAGGAGGGAGCTTACTAAAATATATTGCTTTGTTACTCTTTAAAGTATTCCACTATGGTGTTTTTAGGCTCTTATTTAAAGCACTTGGTATCTCCTGTGCTGCTATTTTTGTGGCTATTTCCCTGCCTGTTTGTCTGCACCTTCTCTGGGTGCAGCTCAACAGGGAGGTTCAGGAGCCAGCTTGGTGGCTGCTTTCTGGAAAAATGTGTTTGATTCCAAACTTCAGTGCAGGCAGGGATTTGCTGATTCCATTTATGCTGAGCCTCATTTCTGGGCACCAGGGCCCTGCCTGCTTTGTCCCAGCACGGTGGAATTTTCTCTGTGGGGCGACTTCTGCTGCTGACTCATTGCATCAACTCAAAACAGATTTATGTTTACAAAGGAAAAAACCCCCACCCTTTTCTTCCTCACTTTCCCCTGCCCTTCCCAGCAATATTGGAAGGGAAGTTCTGGCCAGGTGGGGGTTGGTCTCTTCTCCCAGGCACTCAGCAATAGGACAAGGGGGCACGGGGGGCTCAAGCTCTGCCAGGGGAAATTGAAGTTGGAGAGCAGAAAAAACTTCTTTGCAGAGAGAGTGCTCAGGCATTGGAATGGGCTGCCCAGAGAGGGGGTGGATTCCCCATCCCTGGAGGTTTTTAAGGTGAGATTGGCCGTGGCACTGAGTGCCATGATGTGGTAAAGGGACTGGAGTTGGACCAAGGGCTGGACTCGATGGTCTCAGAGGTCTTTTCCAACCCAATCCATTCTGTGATTCCCAGGGTACCAGAGGCCTCTTTGCCCCACTGTGGGGCCACATTCCCTGCCCTCCCAAAATACCAGGGGCCTGTTTTGCTTACTGTGGGATGTTCCTCACCCTCCCACGAGGCTGCAGGTGTGGCAGGGCACAGGGACTCCTCACATTTTAATCTTGCTGCGAGTCATTTCGTCCCATCATACCCAGCACCTCCTCAGGCCTCTCTGTCCCAGGGACAGCTACTTCTGCATCCCCGTCATTTCTGTGCTGGTTAATCATAAAATCGTGGACCTTTTAACAGTGTTTCACCTCCACAGAAATACATTGTGTTCATTTTGGAAATGCAGCCCTGCTTGAAGCTCCTGGCCTGCTCAGCAGCACTGCCAAGCCCCTCGGACCGCGCGTGTCCCTGCTCATCATTTTATTATAAACCATGCGCTTGTGATTGAGTCAAGAAAGACCTGAATTATCCGGACAGGCAGGAAACCCCCAACCCCTTTTGTGAGGAGGTGACACCGAGCAGACCCTGAGGCGCTCCAAGGTGGGTCCGCCATGCTGGGGGGGGGCGGTGCTGGCCCCGCCCCCTCGCTCCTTACCGCCCCCTACCGCCCGCAGCGCCGCCGCGCCCGGCCCGCTGGGGCCCCGCCCACACCCCAACGGCCTCCCCGCAGCCACCCAATCACGTGGCACTTCCTGCAACGCCGCCGACCAATAGCAGCGCTCCACGAAGGGCAGCAACGTCGGGGGCGTGTTTGAGGGCGGACCGGCCTTTGAGT
>VWZD01005430.1:98420-119423 GCA_013396695.1 Sakesphorus luctuosus | reverse complement strand
TCCCGCTCGGCACCCGCAGCGCTCGGGGCGGCCCGGCGGGAGCGGCGGCTCTTCTGGTAAGTTCTGCGGGCGCCGGGCCGGGCAGCGGTTGGAGCCGGGCCGGGAGCGGCCGCGGGGCCGGGGTCGGAGGTGGATGTGGGCTGGCCTGTGGTCTGGCTGCGTATTCCGATGTCAGAAATAGCCGTGGGCTGCCCGAACGTGCTCCCCGGGAAGCCCCGCAGAGCAAGGAGAGGAGGTGGGTGCGGGGCCTGGCTCGGGCTGGGTGAGGGCAGGGAGAAGCCTCTGGAAAGGGGGGCTCGGGACGCAGAGCTGGGGGCCCAACAGGTGAAGTGCAAACCAGGAAGGTCTGAGAATTTGAGAGACTTCGATTTTTGCCACCCAAATATTGTTCATGTTGGGTATCTTAAAAATAGCGCCTGAATGACACCTCGGTTCTCATTGCTGGCTGAAGATTGTTTTGTGTGCTGCTAAAACAAAAAAACCTCACACCTTTGAATTAAAACACGTGCAGCCCACTGCTTTCTTGTGTGTTCTGATTCTAGAGTGAACTTTCACATGCAGATTTGCGGTTAAGAACTTTCTAGGCTGTAGAAAGAGAAACGCTGCAGGTGATTTGGTTGTGGAGGGGAGCAGGCACCTATCAATGGTAGTAGTAATGTATTAAAAACCCAGACTTCAGTATGTTGACTGTTAATATAATTATTGCTGCAGTGTTTCTGCAGAGCATTGTGCAAAACTCTTCTTCTGGAACTTATGTAGAGTGTAGTAGATGTATGAGAACTGGTCCCTAGGCATGTAACGTGTTTCTAAATGCAGCGTGTTTACTCAGCGTTGTCAAGCGAGCACAGTTAACACACAGGTTTTTTGGAACAAAATTACCCATTGTGGTTTTGGTTGTTGCTAAAATACTGCCAGGAGATAGCGGAAGTATAATAATGTATGAGGTAATGCAGATAAAATACTGGTTAAATATAGGTTGAAATGTGTTACTCCAGTCTCATGCTGAAGCCTTTGACTTAAAAGACCACCTTGCTGTTGATTGGGCCATATTAGATGGGCATATCCAAAACACTTCATAAAAACTAGTTTTACTTGAGTAAAACTTAAGTGTTTGTAATAAGCCTTAGTGTTTTTAATTTAAAAAAATAAAATTTTGAAGAAGATACTTGTACAATTCATAGCCAACATCCTGAGCTGTATGTAAGATGTAAACTGCTGGTTGGGATCAACTGCCCTCCTGGAAAGGGAGTTTAATGCAAGACAGTAACAAAGTTTCCCATTTCCATCAGACTGGCCGCTCATTTGGTGTGAGTGCTGCAGCACTTCCCCCCCTCTGAGCAAATGAATAAATCCTTTACTGAGAATTCGCTGTAATTTGTACTTAGCCCTGCCCTTTATTTCCTTTTCTGGCCTTTCAGTCTCTGCCTCTGGTAGTCATCATGGTGGCAGCCTGTTCTTGCTGAAATCAATTCTGTGGCAGGGCAGACTTGAATTCATTTCTAGGCTTGATGGGCTGAAAGATCTTGGGGTGCCTCCAGATCTCCCCCACCTAATACAATTTTCCAAGCAGCCCATCTGTTTTATGGTCAAAAAGCCTCATGGCTGTGTCTTCACCCTCCAAGGACTTCCAGTTCTGCTGGAAGGATCTCTCTGCTGACAAACAGTGTCTGCTGTTTGCTCCTGTACTGTCTCTGCACTCTTGTACATTATTTTTAGAAACTGGCATATTTGAAATGCCTATTAAAAGCAAGCCTTATTGTTGTCCCCTTTCACACCTAATCCCTTGCCTGATCTGTGCTCCTTACAACCCAAACAAGAGGCAGCTTTTCCTGTGGGGCTCTCCAGGAGGGGTTTGGCTAATCCTTTCCAGGAGATTTTCTCCTCATGGGGCAGTGTAAACTGGCCACCCCCCCAAAAAAAACAGTGTGGGGAAGGGGGCAAACTACCCCCACAGAGAGCTCCTGCCTCTGGGTCTTGTAAGAAAGGTGGTTTTGCTTTAGCCTTGTCTGCTGCTCATTGAGTTGTGCTGCTAAAGGCAGAATCTTCACCATGCTGGAAATTGACTGGCTGCAAAACTGAATAAGGGGAAGAAGTGTTGTCTGCATGATGTGAATTGCTGCAGATACATGAACATAATTTTGTTATACCCCCCCTTAGAGAGTGCCGAGTGCTGGACTGGAGGTTGTAACAACAGTCAGAGATTCATAGAATGGATGGGGTTGGAAAAGACCTCCGAGATCATCAAGTCCAACCCTTGATCCAACCCCACGGAGTGCCCTGGGCCGGTGATCACAGTGGGGTTGGATCAAGACGTGGTGGATTCTCACTCAGTGCCACATCCATAGAATCACAGAATCACAGAATCAGCTGGGTTGAAAAAGACCTCTGAGATCATCAAGTCCAACCCTTGGGCCAACTCCAGTCCCTTTACCAGATCATGGCACTCAGTGCCACGGCCAATCTCACCTTAAAAACCTGCAGGGATGGGGAATCCACCCCCTCTCTGGGCAGCCCATTCCAATGCCTGAGCACTTTCAGGCCTCACAGTTGTTGGGCTTTGCCGGACTGTCCGTCCCCCAGGTCTGCCTAAGGACAGGTCAGGCAGGTGCAGGTGACAGACCTGTGCTTGAAGCTGTGGCATTGAGCTGACTCTGCTGCCAACAGCTTTCTTTCCTTTATCCTTGGCTGCTTTATCTCGTGGTGCTTCCACTTGTTCTGCCACAACTCTTTTTGCTTTTGCTGGCTTGGCCTGGGCTATTGATTCAGGGTTAAAATAACAGGGCAGGAGGACTTCGAGCCATCTTAAACCAGCTGCTGGTTCATCATGAGGCTGTGTAAACAGTTACCCTGGCACCGCAGAGGAGGCAGGATGTGGAAAGGCAGAGAGACTGGGAGCTGTAGCAGAGATTTCCTTTGCTCTTCAGTGGTTCTGACTCTAAGGAACCAGTGCCCTACCAAGTAGTAACCAAGCCTTTACTGAGAAACCACGAACAAATCATTTGAGAGGGAAAAAGGATATCTGTGTCTCAGTCTTTCTGTTCTTGTCTTCTTGCTGTTTTGTGAGTGTGTGTGTGTGTATTGTGATTAATATTCTTTACTTTTGTGTCTTTAAATTTCTCCTCCCTAATTCTTGCCTTGCATGAGGGTACACTGTGCTTGTTTTCACTGTGTGCTGTGAATACCACATGAAACCCAGTGTTTGGAGCACAGGACTTTGCTGGTGGAATTTGCTCTTCCTATACACTAGTCCTTCAGCTGAGACTTCAAATGCTGCTGAAACAGAAGCCAGGGATGCTCATCCAGTTAAATTGCCAAAGTGTAGTTCATAGTAAGTGACTTATTTCTAGTAAGACCCATTTAATGTGACTCTTAATTCTTTTAAGAAATGAGTAAGTGGTAAACTGGATAGCAAGTAGCCATTCAAATGTAGTTATACATTCTGAAATATGCTGTGTTAAGAACTGGCTTGATGAACCACTGAAATAGATTAGTAACCAAGGAGATGATTAAACTGGTTTTGCAGGCTCTGTTTGACCTGACAGGGAAGTCACTAAACAGCATGTTCTGGAAGTACCATAGCAAAGGGCTTGAACATCTTTTTCTGTGAGCCCTTTCACTCTCTGTCCCTCCACAGGAGATGCACATTGGAGAGAATAGTGACAACTCTCTGCTGTGTGAGCCAAGTGTTCTCAGTGTCATGCCAGTAATTAAGAAGAACCTTCCCCTCTATGCTCAGAGAAAGGGGAATTCTAAATAAAAATTAGTCTCTGAAACTGCATGACTTTTTTGAAAGCCTTGAACTCCAAAGGCAGTAATTCCTTGGCCAAATGTTGGGAGTGCCACTTTTGGGGCAGGAAACTGATTCTGTCTGGGAATCTCCAATCTGGTTTTGTTTTTACTTTGTAAAAAGTGAAGTGTGTAGTGCAGCTGTTCCAGGTGTCTGTGTTGGGTGCTCTGCTGCAGGCCCTGTAAATTCCAAGGGGAAATACTCCAACCTTTTGACAGTCAGATGAGCAGTGCTTAACACCAGCTCTTGGGTTTTCTGGTGTAGGAACTGCTGTGGGTGGGCACAAAGGGAAAACAGGTGATCTGTAGCCCTGGCAGGCTTGAACTCTCCTCTCAGTTGTACTTTGGGATTACCCTGCAGTAGTTTTCTCTTTGGTCCAAGTGCTGTGCCAATGTCTGCAAGTGTCTGAAGACTTCATTAGGAAAAAAGAAGGGGATGGAATTTTAGTCATCTCTGACTTGAAACGTTGTTATGGGGAAAGTGAGGGTTGCACTGCAGGAGAATGGAGACTCAGGAGCTCTCACCTGTTATAAAAGTGTTCCTTTGTTAGTGGCACTTGGATGATCAGAAACACACCAGCCATCAGAAATACAGCACAGTTAACTCTGAAGAAGGGAAGTGCAGGCAGACTAAAAGATGGCTAACAATGGTAATTGCTTGGAAATTGGACACTTCTTCAAGGGGGAAGTCAGATCAGAATAGAGTGGGTGGCCGGATGTCTGAAGGTTAGACCACATTTTAGGTGACTAATTGAACACCTGTAGTTGCCAGCAACTGAAAAATTGATTTATGCCTGTTTTGTATAAAACCTGAGTTTCATCTCTCTCCCCCTCCCCTTCTATTTAGGAATAACCTAATTTACTAGGACATAATTGTATTTATGTTGTGTCCCTAAGGATTGTGTGAAGTGAATTTGAAATTTTCCCCTGCAGCAATACATCCATTATGGGTGGAAGTAGCTTTTTAAATATCGAAAATGTGGGCTTCACTGAAATTGCTCTTCTGAGAACAGAGTGTCTTTTATTTCTTATAATTCAGTCAGTTTGTATATTGTTACAGGTTAAACAGAACAAGGGGCTTGGCATGGTCAGTGGCAGTTGCAGCAGCAGCTCCGAGCCTGTGCTCAAGGTGTGTGAATGGTGGCTGATGTCGAATTTGGGACTGATTTAATGTCTAGGAAGTGTCCTGAGCAGCTTTCTGTAGGTGTATAAGCTCATGACTGCCACTTGCCAATACTTATAAAGAGGAAAGGACATGGAACTGGAGTCCTGTCCTGTATCAAAACTAGCGTAACCAGCAGGCCCAGGGCAGTGACCCTTCCCCTGGACTCTGCCTTGGGGAGGCCACACCTTGAGTGTTGTGTTCAGTTCTGGGCCCCTCAGTTCAGGAAAGAGATTGAGGGGCTGCAGCGGGGCCAGAGAAGAGCAACGAGGCTGGAGAAGGGAGTGGAGCACAAGTGCTGTGGGGAGAGGCTGAGGGAGCTGGGGGTGTTTGTGCTGGAGAAGAGGAGGCTCAGAGGTGACCTCAGCACTGTCTGGAACTCCCTGAAGGGAAGTTCTGGCCAGGTGGGTGTTGGTCTCTTCTCCCAGGCACTCAGCAATAGGACAAGGGGGCACGGGGGGCTCAAGCTCTGCCAGGGGAAATTGAAGTTGGAGATGAGAAAATCTTCTTTGCAGAGAGAGTGCTCAGGCATTGGAATGGGCTGCCCAGAGAGGGGGTGGATTCCCCATCCCTGGAGGTTTTTCAGCTGAGCTTGGCCGTGGCACTGAGTGCCATGATCTGGTAAAGGGACTGGAGTTGGCCCAAGGGTTGGACTTGATGATCTGGGAGGTCTTTTCCAACCCAATCCATTCTATGATTCTATGAACTGGATTAGCTGCTCTTTGGGCTTTTTTAGCTTTCTTTTTTGGGGTGAGAAAGCACCAAGTTTGCTTGGGAACTTGCTGAGACAGTGCTTCTCCCTTGAAGTGAGGTTCAGTGAGGTCTCAGATTCAGAGTATGAACTGATCAGTGCAGACCTGCAGGGTGGGTACCTGTGGCTGTGTCAGGAGCTCAGATGTGCCGTGTGTCACTGGCAGAGTCATCTGGTTTCACCAGAATACTTTGCCAGAATTTCTGGAGCAGCCCTGCAACATGAGGCTGTGCAGCTTTGCCACTTGAGTGCAATCATTTGTAAGCAGCAAATGGACTTTGGTAAATATTTCCAAAGGGTTGTAGTTGGGGTGGGATTGTGAGGTAGATAATTATTAAATGTGGAGTCAGTGCTGGCAAGAAGGTTGTGGGGGGTGATTTAATTCTTTCACCAAGACTTTATTGCTGGTTGACTAGTGGTGAGATTGCTTAAAGGATTCCTTGCATGCTGAACCATTAATACCTTTTGCACTACGTTGGAAGGGGGCGTGCAGAAACCCTTCCTTTTTAGAAGGAGAGAATTGGCTCATTTTCAAGATTAACTTCCTTGTATCAGTTTCCAAATCATAAAGTGCTCATTCTATCTGCATAATATAATTTGAAAGCAGTTATAAAACTTGGGGTATAATCTCCCTGAATTTAGCTCCATTAAAAGGTATTTGGTGAGGCCCTATTGGTAAGGTAAGACAAAATGGAACCCTTTCCTTGGAAAGGTGTCCTTGTGCCATCTCATCTGTTCTTCCTTCAGTCACACAGGGCACATCCAGAGCTCTGAAGATCACTTTTTCACATGCAATATTCGTCTCTTGTTTTCTGTACTGGTTTTGTGCTGGTGGGCATAAGTTTATTCAGAGAATGTGTTATCTGGACAAGAAGAACTTGAACCTTTGAGGGTACAGAGAGTTGCTTGACTGGTTTCATTCCTATGTTTTGAGCTGTGATTTTCACACTCATAATAAGAGCTACAAACTGCTCAGGGGTCTGAAACTGTTCAGTTTTGGCTGTACACTGTGCATTAAAAAACCCCAAGCTTTTCTTATATGTAACAGCCCTTGGAAGTTTTTGGCAGCTGCTCCTCCTGGAATGATGGTCCCTCTGGCTGGGAGGTGTCTGGGTGCAGTTGCCTGGACTGAGAGGGGAGGTCTGTGCACATTTGGACAATAATCCTCAAGGCCTTTGCCATTGTTGGAGAACTGGCTGCAGTTGTGTTGCTGTAGTGACCAACTGGACGTGACCTCACACAAGTCTTTAAAATACCGTTTTTGTTGTACTTATAAAACATCCCCTCTGTCATTAGGAGTAAGTTAAAGAATAATCTAAGAATGGTATATCTGGTATGCAGCATAATTTTGGAGCAGTGGGTAGTGCTGATAAGCCTTTAAGTCTGTAAATTCTTTTAGTTGCCTAAACATGCTTTGGAAAGTTGAAAGTTTGTTTTCCAGTGTGCTCTGGAGTCCCTACAGGCCCTGTTAACTCTGCTTGAGTTGTGTTTGTGAGTCTGCAGGGCTGCAGCCTCAGGCAGCAGGGGAGGGGAGATTTGATTTTATACTTGCTTTCAGAAAAAATGAGGCTCAGTTACAACTCTGGGTTTGGAACAAAAATTTGGAATGGGATGCAAAGCAGAAAAAGGTGAGCAAGGCACAGGTTGTTGTGGGTTTTTTTTTGCAGATAAAACTGAACAGCATTTTAGAAGTGTTGCCTTCTATATCACCATAAAGGTGCAGTGACCTTGTAGTTTTCCAACAAGACAGTCAAATTGAAGCCAATTCTACTTATATTTTAAACAATGGCTTGCCAATGTCTACTATGTTTTAGGTGTGGCAAATGTTTTAGGAGCATCCTATGAATTAGTCTCAGTGTCATATTTCAATTCTGTAAATCCTCAGTTAACAGCTACTCTTTCTTTGGTCATCTGGTTAAATTAGAGATGGACAGAAGGGAATCAACTGTTTCTCCTGGGTCTGCCCCAGTAGCCTCAACTGCTTATAGGCATCTGTCTGTAGTATCAATGACTGTGGGCAGTAATTCCAGAATAAAACCTGGGGAAGTTGATTGGTAATTGAAAACACCAGAGTTCTGCAGTTGAAAGAACAAAAAAAAATATATTGAATAGCAGGTGAGGATTGATTACTCCACAGGTTACTCTGTGCTTGAAAGAACTAAAAAATTGTATTTCAGTTTTTCAACTCGATGAAAGCTTCAGTTTCTGCATGATGCATTTAAAGTCCTTCATAAACACAAAACAGGTTTTCTCCTTAGGCTTTTACAGCCACAGCAGTTGTGGTGGTGTGTCCATGTCTGCTGTCCTGCCTGTGGGCTGTGCCAGTGGAAGAGCAAAATGATGGCAGTTCTGCAGCGTGATCTGCAGAACGTGCACACACAGTTCTCCACTCAGTTCACATCTGTTTTGTATTAAGTACTTAGCTTTATGTTGTATTCCTCTTTAGAGCTGTCTCAGCCAGCCAGATGCAGTAAATGACAGAGCTGAGAGGATAAGTTTGCCCTTTCCTTTCGGTGGTACAACAAGGCACTTCACCTGCTCCTTGGGTGCCTGGGTTTGTACCCAGAGCAGCACATCACTCGGTGTGCAGTGGTGGCTTCACCTCTCTGCCTTCTCTTATTTATTCAGACCATGGAGCTGAAATGGCTGCTGTATGTGACCCTGCTGGCTCTTGGGGTTCTTGCTGCCCAGGCACATGATATGGATGAAGACAACGATGCTGATGATGTGGTTGATATCGAGGATGACTTGGATGATGGCATTGAGGAGGTAGAAGAGTCAAAATCTGAAACCAGCAGTCCTCCTCCAGCTCCAAAGGTTTGACATGAAACTTCTTTTCAAAACTGAATTACTGCTTGTGTTGAGGATAATGGGAGCCTAAGAGAGTTGTCTTTACTTTGCTAAGCTTTAATAGGTTTTGATGTTATTAAAGATGCTATCTGGGGGTAAGGCTTGGATTTAAGCTTGACTGCTTTGTTTCTACTCTCATGTCCTTCATATTCTTCCAAAAGACTTAGATACAGCCTTGAGGTCTGTGATGTGACTAACAGGAGTTAATACTAACACTCCCAGCTAGGTATATACTTGAGTTTTAGTTGCAGACAAGAGCACTACAGCTTGGCAGAAGCAGCAACATTTATGTAACTTCTGTATTTATGTTGCAAGGGCATCCAGGTGAGCTGTACTTGAGTGTGGAGGAGGAATGTGAGCCTGTATTTCTGTAGAGAATTTGTGCATAAATGCCCCTCTTTTCGCACAGGTTACCTACAGGCCCCCAGTCCCAACTGGT
Source organism: Sakesphorus luctuosus (assembly GCA_013396695.1). Taxonomy (NCBI): domain Eukaryota; kingdom Metazoa; phylum Chordata; class Aves; order Passeriformes; family Thamnophilidae; genus Sakesphorus; species Sakesphorus luctuosus. The sequence goes on along the minus strand of VWZD01005430.1, from coordinate 110,435 downwards.
GAAGTGTATTTTGCAGAGTCCTTTGATAAAGGAACTCTGGATGGGTGAGTATAATCTGAAGGATGATTCAGTACAGCAAACTATTTGAAATCCTGGTGAAAGGCAATGTAGAGGCAGTGTTATTCAAAACTGAATCCAAGAGCCCTGGTTGGTGAGGATTTACAGCAGTGCCTTCTTGAGGCTGCCTGTTAAAGTGTGAAGCTAAACCAGTATTTCCTCAAGTTCTAGTAACGAGGGGCAGGTGGGGCACAGAAGTGTAATGGTGTAATTCTCATCTGACTTTTCACTTTCCTCAGGTAAAGGTGAGGATGGTGAGGTACTACTTTTATTTTTCTGAATAAGACCAAGACTCTTGCTCATGAGGCCGTGATCTTAATTTGGGGATGGGAAGGGGCAAATGAAGAAAGGTTTGCAGGCTTGGGAATAGAACTCCTTGAGGGATCAAGACACTGGGGTGTAGTCATAGGACAGCAAGGGCTGTCTTACCTTAAGGGCAGGGTTTTAGTGTGTGTGTGAGGGAAAGGATGGTTTTCCAACTTCTGGATGTCTGTCTTCTAGGTGGATCCTTTCCAAAGCCAAGAAAGATGATACAGATGATGAGATTGCAAAATATGATGGTGAGTTAAACCCAGGTTTTGGCTGATAAATGTTTCTGAAGTTGTTTGTTGTATCTGAAGAAGAGGTGCAAGTCTTTCTTTTCTGTTTCCCAGCTAAAATAATATTCACTGAGGAAAATGGAAGGAGCGTTTATATCCCTGGCTAACATTATGAAGTATAGTTCTAATTGAGACAAAATATCCATGAGGAGATTTTAAAATACATTAATGTTTGGTTAATTTCTCCCCAGGTAAATGGGAAGTCCAAGACATGAAGGACACCAAGCTCCCAGGAGACAAAGGGCTTGTGCTGGTAACCCGAGCCAAACATCACGCAATTTCATCCAAACTTTCAAAGCCATTTGTGTTTGATACCAAACCCCTTATTATACAGTAAGTAAAGGATAACTTGGTGTTCTCTTATTTCCAGGGTGACACGACAGCAGGCTGAGGTTAATTCCATAAATGAGCTGTTGTTGACTGGGGGTCTAGATGACACAAGATGCTTTAACCTTTTATACTGTTGAAGTAAATTAGTAACTCATATTCCCAAAGGGGAGAGTTTGGAACAGCGTGGGCCCTTCTCAAGTCTGAAAAGGGAAGAAGTCTGTGTGAACCAGACTTGGTGACCTGTCTTGTGGCTTCAGTTCACTTGATTTAATTGCAGAAACAAGGTCAGGGAACTGACTTTTGTATTTCTAATTGTGGAAGTTCTTGTCCTTTTGAGCAACGAGAGCAGGTCTGTATGTAGGTCAGCGTACTTTATTATGCAGGGAAGTGCCCTCTGTTTCTGAGGTGGAGTGGACAGAGGGGTAAAGATGCTCTTGTTTCCTCCTTCCTGTGTCTTCATTCATTTGTTGGAAAATGAGCAGCTTGTGTAGCTCTGTTTGGCCATGACCAGTGTAGGAGAATTTCCTTGCATGTGTGTTAGACCAGCAAGGCAGGGTTAACAAATAATTCAGTGAGAACTGTTGAATTGCGGATTATTATCGACTTATCAGTTTTAAACAAGGAGTAAACTAATTCATATTTGCACAAGATAATGAATTGGTTACTTTGCTTTACATGACTGTTTAGTTTTGGCTCAAAATACAAGGCTAAAAATAAATCCCAGTGGTCATCCACTCCAGCTGCTGGCATTGAGAGAGGATCGAGCATACTTGGCCTATTCCCGACAGAGATGCTTTGCCTTTTTCAGGATCCTTGGCATCCCTAAATATACTGATGGATGCTTACAACCCTAAAGGGGCTTCTCTAGGACCCAGTTGTTTTCACTTTGCTACTCCTGCAAATTGAGTTGTGTGTCTGCCATGGTAGTTGTAGGGAAAATAAGTGGCTTGCCTCAATCACTTTTACAATGTCTGATATACTGGGAAGCTTTTTCTTCCTTCTCTCTACTTATAGATCATAATCTTCTAGACCAGCACTCAATGTCTTTAATCTTTTTTGTCAGGTTAAGTCTTCCAAATCTTCAATTTTTATTGTTTCTCAGGCCCTTGTGAATATTTTCTTAGTCCTTAGAGTGTAGTGAGTTGTTTTAATACTCACTGGGCAAGTGATTTAAAGCAAATGAAAACAAAAGAGTCTTAATTTGTACTTAAAAATTGTATTTGTGTATTACAAAAGTAATTTCTCCTCATGTATAATATGTTTTCTCCCCTTTTCTATCCAAAACTAAAATTAGGTATGAGGTAAACTTCCAAAATGGAATAGAGTGTGGTGGGGCCTATGTGAAATTGCTTTCCAAAACCCCTGAGTTGAACCTGGTGAGTAATGTTACTACTTTGAGTATTAGCTGTGAAAGAAAGGATTTTCATTTGGCTTCTTCCTGAAGAAACCTCTTTAGTGAAGGCAGTGGGGCCTGGTGGCCAAAGTACTCAGCATTTTCCCAGAGTTTTCAGTAGGAGAGGATAAATAATAAATACTGAAGTGTAGTGGCCCCTTGAGTGGAAACACTGGAGTTCCCTGGTAGCTGAGCAGTTGCAGACTTTTGCCAAACTCTGCAACACTTCAGATTTCCCTGGGCTGTAGGACCAAAGAGGAGGTGCTTAGGAGAGTATCCAGTGTATGAGGAGAAACCTGCTCAGGAAACTCAGCACAGAACAAATGTTCCATGTTTTGTCTTCTAAAACAGACTAATGCAGATAACTAAAATAAAACCTTGCGTTTATTGTCTTGCCTTTGACATGTGAGCCCACTTGTGAGTTACTGGGTATATTTAAGTCTTGAGAGATTGGACTGGATACAGTCTCTCACGTTCAGCTGCAAACGTGAGCTGTATAGAACTATTTGCTTCATAAATGACCCTTGAATGCATTGTCTTAAAATTGTGGTCAACACAAGAGACTATGAAGGCTTAAGAATTGTTTTCTGTCCTCTCAGTCATACACTTCCCTTGCAGTGGTTCAGCCTATTCAGACAAAGCTGTGCTGCTGGGTCACCTTGCACAGGTTTTGTAGCCCATGGGTTTTCTTTAGCCATCTTCCTAGACTTTGTAGGTTGTATCTTGTATGGCTTGTTGCCCATCATTCTCCTTTCCTTCTGCGGCCTCATAGGAGTTGTATTATTAATAGATATTCCAAAGGATTAAAAAAGTCTGAAACAACTACAAACACCCAGAAGATTTCTTGGCTGCCCAATCAGTTCATATGTGCATTGAATTTTAAGATAACATTAGCAAGAACAAATAGACTTGCAGTGTTCAGTGGTGAAATGATTATATGCAGTTAGATATCAGACTGAGGCAGGACTTCAGCTTACAAACACAACTTGGCCTCACTTTTAATGCTGTTTATCAGTTTGTTTGAAAGAAACTCACTGGTCTAGCTGGTAATTCTTTATTGCCAGTAACTGATACCTGTGTTGATAGCTCTTAAATTACTTCATTGTAATGTAGAGATAAGCATTGTGGTTGCCACTTACACTGTTCTTTCTGATAACACTTAAGTAGCTGGTGTTTTCCACGTGAAAAGTACAGACCAAGGGTGCAAATTTAGGTAGCTGGGATAATTCTGCTTTTTATTAGAGGCCTATAGGAGGAATACAAGCTTTAGTGTGGGGCTTGGTATCCAAATTGCAGAATAATTTCTAATGAATTGGGAGTTCTTATGCCAGGCAGTGACTGAAGTTGTATTTCAAAATGATTGAAGTTTTGCATTGTTTTTAAAGGATCAGTTCCATGACAAAACTCCATATACAATAATGTTTGGCCCTGACAAATGTGGAGAGGACTATAAATTGCACTTCATCTTCCGGCACAAAAACCCAAAGACCGGCAAGTACGAGGAGAAGCACGCGAAGCGTCCGGATGCAGACCTGAAGAGTTACTTCACTGATAAGAAGACTCATCTCTATACTCTAGGTATGGGGACTGCTAAATGTTCATGTCCGTAACTGCAACGTTTCCTGCATCAAAAGCTCATGAAGTGAGCCAGGTGAACAACTGAATGTTTGTGTCAGTGCACCATACAACTAAAAACCACTTGAAAGCTTCAAATGCAAAAACTGGTCATCTCTACAAAGCCTTGTTTCTTATTGGAAGTCTTGAGTCATGTTAGAAAGATCATGAGACCTTGAACTTAATACTTGACGGAGAACTGAATTTCAGAGCAGTTAAGTATATCTGAAATAAGTACCAGCTGCCCCTGAGTAACTTGGTGCCCACTGTGCTTTAGATTTAGATTCCTAGTGTTGTTCTTTTTGCTGCCTTCATAGTACCAGACAAACTCAGAGGTGCTTGAAATAGTGTCTGGTATATAAGCTATGACTAAAATCTTTCAGGGAGTCCTCAGGAGTATCACTCTAGTTTTTCCTACTATAGAGACAGCAATGGATAAAGTAGCGAGATTAAAATCTTGTTAGTCAGTAGTAGGAAGTCTTAGTCTGGTATAGAATGTGAATATATACATTGTTACTACTAAAGCAATACTTGCTGTGCCAAAGTCAACTTGTGGTAACAGCTAAATCACTCTGCAAACCTCTCTGTGCTTTAGCGTGTTTAAAGTAGGACTCCTGCCATGAGTCTGCTCTCTCACAAGGGGAGATGTGGTACATCAGTACTAGTTATACTTTGGCATAAGGAGAAAGGTCCTTAACAGTTCTTGAAAGCAGTTGCTGGGTAGGTGGTAGCTTGGATTGTAGAGTGGGGGTGAGTGATGCTTTATGACTCATGCTTTGTATTGTATATGGAATGACTACATCAACTTTTTTCCTTACAGTCTTGAATCCTGACAATAGTTTTGAGATTCTGGTTGATCAAACGGTTGTCAACAGTGGGAATTTGCTAAATGATATGTCCCCTCCTGTGAATCCTCCCCGAGAGATTGAGGACCCAAATGACCAGAAGCCTGAGGATTGGGATGAGAGACCGAAAATCCCAGACCCAGATGCTGTTAAACCAGATGACTGGTGAGCTGTTGGAGGGGTGGAATTCAGGCAGTCCTGATAGTTTGGTGCTGATCAAAATGTCTTTCTCAGGTGACTAATACAAGATTTTGAGTCTCACACTTGTGACCAAAACATGATCAGTTTAAGCATCTGAGCAGCACTTTGATAGACAAAGACAGGCAGGTTCCACATCCTCTGAGAATTTCTGTTTAGGGCTCCTTTTACTGTGTTGGTCACAGACAAAGATTTTACAGAAACACCCATGGTGGCTGTTGCTTTAATTCTTAACAAGTGCCAAAGATGAGCTGCAGAAGGTATAACTGAAAGATGTTTGTAGTTGTTTGTGTAATGCCATAGTTAAAGTGACTGAAAAGTCTAATTCCCTAAATCAGAAACTAATCCTGGCTTTCTGTCTTTGAGCCTGTGCTTTGTGAGTGACAGTCCCAATTTCAAGCTCAAGTGTGTGTTTGCAGTGACTGCTAAGAAATGGGATTTGTTGTAATATGGCCTTTCTAGTTTTTTTTTTTTTAAATTAGTATTACCTTGCAGTTGGCACCATGATATGCCATGAGACACATGTATAGGTGGGAGATTGCAAGGCAGTTCTTTTGTGAAATGATGGTGTTACCCTGACAGAAGTGAAGGTATCTGGTTGGCTGCATCAGTGGGCTTGTTCATACCCTGGGGTTAAGAGCTCTTCTGTGCTGTGTGTGTTAATACATAATGTTCTGCCCTCAAGGGATGAGGATGCTCCTGCAAAGATTGCAGATGAAAACGCTGTGAAACCAGAGGGCTGGCTGGATGATGAGCCAGAATATGTAGCAGACCCTGATGCTGAGAAGCCTGAAGATTGGTAAGTTCACTGCCTGTTGCAAGTGACAGCAAATACTTCATGGCTTTGGTACTGACTTTTACAACTATAGGAATGGGTAGTTCATTGTCACTTGCTAATAAAGTCATGGATTCTAATTTGCTTCGAAAGTAGAAGGCAGAGTTTGTCTGGGTTGTTTTGTCCTGTGTTCACCTCTGCATTTTTCAACTCCTCTGTGATTGTGAACAGAACAGGTCAGGATGTTGATCTTGCAGTTGTACCTACTTAGAAGGGGCAGTGGGGGAGACTGTGCTCAGAGACTGGCTTTTGTTGAACCCCTGTGCTTCAGTTAGTCTTTGAAAACCTTGTTCCTTCTGCAGTGTATTTGTCTACACCCCTATGCTATACAGAGTTTCAGTATCTCCATTTTATGATAGGAGTATTAATTTTCCCAGGAATTGGACATTGTCTAAGTCTCATGCTGTATGAAGGCAAGGGGTGGAGTTCAAAATTGAATTTCCCTTTTCAGGGATGAAGATATGGATGGTGAATGGGAGGCACCTCAGATTGCAAATCCCAAATGTGAGGCAGCCCCTGGCTGTGGTACCTGGCAGCGCCCAATGATTGACAATCCAAACTACAAAGGCAAATGGAAGCCTCCAATGATTGATAATGTGAACTATCAGGTTGGTGTTTCCATTGCTTAAGTGGTGGCCAATTCATAATTTCTCTTACAAAAAGCAGAATTATTTAGATTCATCCAGTGTAATTAAGGATTCAAATGCTATTATAATTCTACTGTGTTCCAAGTGGACAGACTAAAAATCCTTTCATACCAGGCTTCACTTCTTTGTATTGATTCCCAAAACCTGCTAAGTTGCACCCATAGACATTGTAATTAAGTGCAAAGAATTGTTACTTCTCTCCCTTCAAACTGGGCTGGAAACTAAACGTTGTCTTCTATTAGGTGAGGCTGAATGTCTTGTCTTTCCTAGGGTATATGGAAACCTAGGAAGATCCCAAACCCAGATTTTTTTGAAGACTTGGAACCTTTCAAGATGACTCCCTTCACTGCTGTGGGACTTGAGCTGTGGTCCATGACATCTGACATCTTTTTTGACAACTTTATCATCTGTACTGAGAGAGCTGTGGCTGATGATTGGGCCAATGATGGGTGGGGACTGAAAAAGGCAGCTGATGGTGCTGCAGAGGTGAGGAATTAAGGTTTAATTGTGTGCTGCAGGGTGGAACAGTAAAAGCATTGCTGCTGTTCTCTCCCACAGCCTGTATGTGCCAAGGCTGAGGGTTATGCTAAACCAGATTGGAGCCTTAATTCCTAATTATAGCATGGTAATGATTGCTGTAAGTAACTGAGTACTCACTGCTCTCTTCTGAGTTTTCACTCTGATTTTAGGCTAATTCTCAATTTATAAACTATGGAAAGAGTACTTGTGCAAGTTAGCTTTAGTTTTTTTCAGGTATGAAATGTTGAAAGTTGCAAAAAGTGTATCTGAAACTTCTGTAGCTTAAACTGAACTGCTGCAATTTGCTGTATGGGGAGAGATGTGACAGTTCTTTTTTGTCTTACAGCCTGGTGTTGTGGGCCAGATGATGGCAGCTGCTGAGGAGCGTCCCTGGCTTTGGGTAGTCTACATCCTCACTGTGGCTTTGCCAGTGTTCCTTGTTGTCCTTTTCTGCTGCTCTGGGAAGGTAATGCATTTCCTCTCATAATTAATGTCATGTTTTAAAAGAGTTTCATTAAAACGTGCCTGAATGTCACAAATAACTGCCTTGGTTTGACACTGTCTTTTAGAAACAGCCAAGTGCTGCAGAATACAAAAAGACTGATGCTCCTCAGCCTGATGTGATGGATGATGAGAAAGAGGAAGAAAAAGACAAAGGGGAAAAAGAAGAGGAAGAGGAGGAGGAAGCAAATGAGGAAAAGCTGGGTGGGTAAACTAGATAATCTTGAACAATATTCTCCCTGACAATATACCGGCAGACATGGAGTAAAGGCAATGGTGAACTGAAGGCAAGTCAGAAAAGAGAATGATAACTTCTTTTTATTTCCCTTAGGAGAAAAGCAGAAAAGTGATGCTGATCCAGGAAGTGCTAGTCAAGAGGAGGAGGAAGAGGAGGAGGACGATGACAGGAAACATGCATCAGAGGTAAGAGTGCTTGATCTTTGAGGGAAGCTTGTGCATTTTTTTTCCTTAGGTTATTTAAACAGGCCTTACTGCAGTGTTAAAAGTTAACCTGGGTCATGTGATACTCCCTCCCAGTGTCAGAACTTTGGAACAGTTAATCACCCTGCAGAATAGAATTGCTGTGGCCAACTTGAGCAGAGCTGGGCATCTTGCTAAAGGCACTGCTGTAGAGCCTGCCCTGAGAGAGGAGTGGGACTGCCTGGAATGCATCTTCTTGAGGGAAAAGGCTCACCCAGCTTTTTGTGCAGCCAGGATGTGACTTTTACGTGCTCCACACTAACATAATGGCTGACTTAAAAATGGGTGGAGTGTTGCTTGAAGTTAAAGGATTCTCCCCGCAGCAGGAGCTGTTGAGTCCTCCCAGTGAACCGTGTGCCACCCACAATGAAAACAAGGATTTGCCTGTTTGCCACAAAGTAGTTACAGCAGTAGGTCCTTTAAAAAATTAAATGCTAATGTAGAAGTGAAAGCAGATTATTTGTAGATTTCCTCAAAATGGTTTTTAAGAGTGTTTTTTGTTTCCTTGATGTTAACACAAATTACTTTCTTGCAGGAGGAGGAAACTGTGAATAGATCACCCAGAAACAGAAAGCCAAGGAAAGATTGAAAAAAGTCATAAGAACTTGATCTGTGATTTTTTTTGTTTGTTTTTTTGTTTTCAAACATGGTTCTGAGAGAGGACCTTGGACACCTTACATTGAAACTTGGACAAACCTCAAGATTTCACCATCCACAGGTTCCAGTCACACTATCCAATGTAATGGAGTGTCTAGCAGTAAAATATTTGCAATCATCTGTTTTAAAGAGCATCATTCCTGTAGAAAGAATGCATTTAATATAATGGGCTGTGGATTTTGGAATGTAACATAACTAACCTTTTCATTTTTGGTTTTAAATATTCTTTTCTGTTTTTAAATAGATTGGTAGAATTTTTCTGGTCTGAAACCTTGGCTTAATTTAATATATTAATTAGTGAAATATAACAATGAATCTTGAAAGTGCTAGGTGATAAAAAATGCAGTTTTATAACTAGTTTTTTTTACAAATATGTAAATTCCTAAATGCACCAATGTCTTCATATCCCTTAAAATTTGGTAATTGTTTAAAGGATAGTTGTCAATGTATTTGACAACCCCTCTGCCCTCAAAAGGAAAGCAAACTAGTGGAGATGTATGAGGAAGACAGTAGTGAAACTGTAATTAATTAACTTCATTCTTTTGGGGGGAGGGGAAAGAGGAAGAAGGGGTGGAAGGAAGGGGTTAGACAGTCTATAAATACGATACTGTGCATGGCTAGAGCCCTGTTAAGTGTTGACAAACGATCTGGGATTTGGAGTGGGTCATCTTAATGTGGCATTTCATCCTGCAGAGCTTGCAGATAACTCCTTTTGTTTGTTCTTGAACTCTTCTTGTGAGGCTGAGGGTTGCTGGGGAGGTGTGGTTGTGCTACTTCCCCCTTCCCTCTCTGCTCAGCCACGATTCTTTCCTCTCTCTGTGACGATACAGCTCTTCCTGAGGGCAGCTCTGCCTCGGGTGCTGAAGCGCTTCGTGTTCAGCTCATTGTCAGACTCGATTTCATGGCTAGACCTGCTCCTTTCCAGGGTCCAAACACTGAATAAGACAGTGTCCCATATCCTCTCACTGTTGTCACTGTATGTCTACTGTAGAAATGGGGGAGGTAGGCAGGTACACAAGTTGAACTGAGTATTTGTTAAGGGAAAAAAAAAACACACAACCAAGATGTCAGTATTGTAGGTGGGGAAGGAGCATGTGGAGTATCTTAACTGGTTTGTGAAACTGTTTAAGTCCTTTATCTGCTCTTCATGTAACAAGTGCATTCTAAATTATATTGTGAATGTTAGGGAGTTCCAATTCCAGCTGAATAAATTTTTTAAAGCATTGAGTCTACCACATTATGCTGTTCCAAACACTTTTTTGTGGAATGCAGGTGAGCACTGCAGGAGCATTACCTCGGAGGGGGAAATGGATGGAATTCATCACACTGTACCAAATATGTTGGCGTTTGGATGTCTGTATAGATAAACCTTTGCCTTTGTTTAGAGTGAAACTAAATGTCCTGAAATTACTCTTCTTGCACTGAATTTAAACACTCCAGTGTTGTTTGGTCATAGGATAGGTGTAGTGTGGGGAATAATTCCTGGGGGCTGGGGAGGGAGAGTGCTCCAATTACCTTGCAAACAATCTAACCAATTACTAAAAGACTCCTGTTTTGGGTTTGGTTGGTTTTTTTGGGTTTTTTGATAAAACACCTTTTGCTGCCTGTCCTTATGTTGTATCCCTTGGTTGTTGTGTTTGAAATATTAGTGATCACAAATGCATAGCAGGATTTCTTGATCTTTCTGCAGTGTGCAAATAAACTATTGTAAGCAAGATACTGGAAGTAATTTCAGACTTCTGTTGGGAGCTGTTGCATGTTTAGAATGCCTTTGCCTGTTGAACACCTGGTTAATACTGCTCCTTATTGCAAATATAGCTTATACTCTGACATGGAGGATGTCATAACTTAAGCATTGCTACTAGCTTGTTCTCAGGACTGTATTTTTATCAAGGAGCAGCTGCTATTTATGACTCTCAGTCCTTTGAGATGAAGTATATGTAAATGGTTTCAATTCAGCTAACATTTTGAGCACAACATTAAAATATTAATCTAATGTTTTTTTATCTTAATATGCAAATTGCCTTAAACTCCCAAACAATCCATGTGCATACATGTTCTTTCAAAGCATCAAAAGTGAACTTGAGATCTGCTATCAGCTTTTAAATAGTATTATATTAAAGCTAATTGTAAATCTACATTTGCTTCTGCTAAATCTCCTGAAAAAGTCTCCTGTCTGCATGTTATGGCTTTTTTTGATACCTTAGTGTATGCTTTAAATAATCACTACAATAAATGAAGACTTTCTAAAATGGATAGACAACTCAAGTTACTTTTTATCCTGCTTTCTGGCTTGGGTGCCTCAGTGTGACCTCAGAAGAGCTCTTGTTTTTAAAGTCTTGGAGGAAAACCAGATAGTTATGTGTTTATCCTGAGTGCTTCTGAAGCATAGCTGTGTTTTCTAAGGTAGTGCAGCTCCACCTCGTTCTAACCTTGAGCCGAGTTTGGAAGTGTTACAAGTACTTGAAGGTGTATTTTTGGCCTTTTGTGTCTGTGCACCCAAGGGTGGCAGCTCTTGAAAGGATGCTGAGTTTGACGTGCTGTGTCTGAAACTGGGGGGGGGCGATGTTAGACAGAGGTGGAAAATAAAAACACAACCCATGGGCTCAGAAACACGAGGCAGCAAAAGTGGCAGGACCAGTTTTCCTGCTGGAGCCGATGCTCGGGATGCAGCTTAACCCACTAACCCTCCCCAAAAAGTGTCGCTGGGTGCGCTCCGAGCTCGCTGCGCTGGTGCGGGGCCAAGTGTCAGCTTTGAGTGTCTGTGCTCAGCATTGGCTCCTGGGCCAGAGGGAGGATTCCTGCCGGTGCTGACAGCTTTGGGTGAACCTCTCCTTCCTCCCTTCCTCCCCAGGGACCGCTCCCTGCCCTCCCTGCCCCGCACTGGCGGTAAACCCTATTGGTTTCAAAAAGGAGTTATTTTGCTTCACTTATTTTTTTAGTGTTGCTGAGCAAGGACTGTGATTTCATGTCCATTTCGAACAGGTACTTGTAGATGCGACTTGAAAAACAGAAAATGTAAAAACTAACCAATAAACAAACCTGAACTCCGTTCGGCTTTCTTTGTCTAATTAGCGACGGTGCCTCGCGGTGAGGGGTAAGGGCGCAGGACAGGGGCTGTTCCCGGGACAGCGATCCTACCGATCCCACCGGGACAGCGATGGGGCAGCGATCCCAATGGGATGGGACGGGACGGGACGGGATCGGCTCCGCTCCATGCCCAGGACCCCCGTCAATCACCTGTGGCCCCGCCTCCCCTCGCTCCTGATTGGCTGCGTCGCCTTCGCCCCGCCCCTTCCCTACCTGTGCCTTTCCCCGGGCTGGGCCCCGCCCCCGCCTC
>VWZD01005430.1:0-98108 GCA_013396695.1 Sakesphorus luctuosus | reverse complement strand
CGAGCTCTGCCGGCGGCACCACAGCGCCTGCGAGTCCCGCTACCAGGCCGTGTCCCCGGAGCGCCTGGAGCTGGAGCGCCAGCAAACCTTCGCCCTGCACCAGCGCTGCCTGCAGGCCAAGGCCAAGCGGGCCGGCAAGCACCGCCAGCCGCCCCCGGCGCCGCCGCCGCCCGCGCCCCCTCCGCCCGCCCCGGGCAGCGCCGACCGCAGCGGAGCCAACGGGCTGGACCCGGAGGCGGCCAGCGCCGAGCAGCACGGCCGCAGCAGCGCCTTGATCGCGGTAAGGCCGGGGGGGACCGCGGCGGGCACCGGGGGCTCTCCCGGGAGCCGCGTGGAGGAAGGAAAACAAGCTGCGGTGGCCCCGCGGTGGGAGGGCTGGGGTTGGTGCCGCTCTGCGGAGTGCCCTGTCTGCTCTGTTACAACTTCGCAGCTGATAAGGGCTGTTTTGTTTTCACTCGTCACCTTTGCACGCTGGAAGAGCGCAGAAAAGCTGCTGCCCGGTGGGGTAGGGATAGCGGCAGCCTTTCTATGATGGTTGCAATCGTTCTGAGCAGTTCGCGAGTTATATTTCTGACTAATTCACTGAAAATGTCCTTGCAGAAACTGTCAGAGGGGCATTAATACTGCAGTGGCTTTGGATTTTTTATTTGCTTGCTTATGTCTTTAATTTAGTCTTTCAGGGTTTAGTGGAATCGTTTGATAAGGATACGATTGTTACTCAGGAGGAGCTTTAAGACAGACAATGTATCTGTTAATTCTGGTGCATATTGGAAAGAATTTCAGTGGAAAGGCAGCTGGTTGTTTGCCACTCACTCTAGTGGGTGTGAACACTATGGGAATCCCACTCCACCCATTAAAACTGGCTTAGCTCAAAATCTTAATGTTTCTCTGGCTTCTCTAGCATTTCTGGTTGTCGGGACATATTCACACAGCCCTGTTTGTATATCAAGATTGCTATTGCTTAACTTATTCTGGGCCCTTTAAATATACTGCTGTGTGCTAATGTGTCAGTAATGTAGGTTAGTAGGATAACCTCTTACAGGCTGCCTGTCTTAATACCTGTCTGCCTTAAAACCAGGTATTTTTAAATGGTGTCCTGCATGAAAATTATTCAGTACCATCATGAGTGTCGTTAAAAGGGGATAATGGATTAACCTGAGACATTTACAGGTTAATATATAGAATAAACCCTATTTTTGGGGTGGTTTGTGTGTTTGATTGGATTAGAAGGGAAGGCGGATATAATTCTCTGCTGTCTTGGACCTTGTTTACAGTTTTTACAATAGTATCACAATAGAGGTTACTGTGTACTTGTGTATCCTGGACATGGTGTGAAACACTGAAACACGGGGTGTGTCGATGTCAATTTAATGTTACCAGCATGGGCAGCACCTGTGCAGTTCGCAGGACTTGCAAAACGAACTGAAAGTGGCACTTGGCTGAACTGTGCCTGTTCTGGCTGATCCATCTGTGAGACTGCAGGACTTGGTGCTGTTGTGGGACCGAGGTCCTTGTGACACGGTTAGAGCACTTCAGGGTAAGGAGGGTGCTTGAGGAAGAGAGGAACCCCTGTGCATTCCTGACACTGATTCTGTAAAACTTTACAGTCAGCTGCTGTTTGACAGACTGATCTTGAACATAAACTTGTGTCAGAGCAAAAATGGCTCAAACGTGTGTTTTATTATCGAAAGACTTGGTAGTTCTGTTTATTTCCTGCTGGGCTCTAAGACTTTTTACATGTGGGCCTCTAACCAGTAATAATGGGTATTTTTGTTACACACAGAGCTCTTTAGCATGTCAAATCCTGTTGCTTAAACTGCCACCACACGGCTTCATACTGACCTTCTGAAAGAAGGATGACTCTTATTCACTGGTGTTGTTTCTCTTAAATCGTTGTGGATGTGGATTTGATCTAATTAGCATCCATTATAATGAGGGCTCTCAAGCAGCAGGTTCTGAAGGGCACTGCACATCTGGGGAAGCCCTTGCACAGGAAGCTGCTGCCAGTGGCCAATTTACACAACAGAGGAGGGTTTTAGTGTGTGAATGACTCTTCCTCGGGCTGGCCTGCTGTTTCCTCCCGGGATCCGTGACTGACTGTGAGCTTAATTACAGCTGCTGATTCATCACCTCGTTACTGGGGGATAAAGTTGGTTTGCTTACTAATTCAAGTCGTGGAAAAGAAGCACAACAACAACAACAAACCTCTGCTGCTAATTTAATTGCTTTGGCCCAAAAAGTGCCTCTCTAGGCTGGTGTTTTACCTCTGGCCATCATGTTGCAGTTACCAAGAACAAGCACGTGCTTTGAATGGGAAGGACAATGGGACAAGGGGGCACGGGCTCAAGCTCTTCCAGGGGAAATTGAAGTTGGAGAGCAGAAAAAAATTCTTTGCAGAGAGAGTGCTCAGGCATTGGAATGGGCTGCCCAGAGAGGGGGTGGATTCCTCATCCCTGGAGGTTTTTAACCTGAGCTTGACCGTGGCACTGAGTGCCATGATCTGGTAAAGGGACTGGAGTTGGCCCAAGGGTTGGACTTGATGATCTCGGAGGTCTTTTCCAACCCAAACGATTCTATGATTCTGTGACATGGGTTTGGTTTACAGTGTTCAGTAAAGTTTGGATGGACACCAAAATTACCTTCTTTTAAAACATTCTGGGCACATTCCTTTCCAAAGAATGCTGCTAGATCAGTGAAACATGGATTGTATCAGCTGTTGCTGCTGTAAAGATCCAGAGTTTTCCATGAAGCTGCCTATGAATCTTCTCTTAGAAATTGGTACTTTGTGTTGACAGTTAATGAAGTCTTTGTTTTGGTCCTTGAAAGAGCAATTCATGTGAAGGTGAAGGGTTTGTGATGCAGCATCAGAGGGGCTGTAGCAGTGGGATGTGAATCTGCCCTTCCAGGACTGTGGACAGTGGGGGCACCTTTTGTAAATCCAGAATAGTCATGGGGAACAGGGTGCACCAACACTTCCTCCTTAGTGTCCTGTATTATTTGTAATGTAGAGAAAATCAGATATTTTCTCTGGTTTTTGACCCTGAAGTTGCTTACAAGCAGAAGAAAGGGGTGGATTCTTCCTTGTTTTCTTACTTAACAGCTCTAAAACTTGAGCTACTGCAACTGAGAGAGCACAGTGTTGATACAGAAATACCCTGGATTTTTTGTGCACTATGTAGGCCTGTCCTTCATTTGAGGAAAATGTTGAAAAACTCATTAGCTTCCTCCTTTTTGAAAACTTACAGACCAGTATTTAATGGGAAATCCAAATGTTGACATCTATTTCGTATTTCTGTTTAAGATGACATTATTAAGGCTCTGGTCAAGGTAGAAGACACTTGATGTTTGGATAATGTGTTATTTGTTGCATTAACCTTACATTTCTGAGAAACAGAGAAGTTGGGAAGAGATGGGGCTTGTCTCCTAGAACACTTTTTTCCTCTTTGCCAGGCTGTGATACACAAAAGTGCATTCTAATAATGCTGTTAAATTCCCTACAGGAGAAGGGTTGGCTTCCCTCTGTTTCTGTGATAGACTCTAAGGCAGTTTTGGGCTGAGCTGAACTGAGGGCATTTCACTGACACGTGAAAGAGGAGAATGGCAAGGTCTGGATTTTCATCTCCACTCCTTGTTTTATGGTGTGGTGTCTTGGAAGGGGAGCTGCTCCCTGTTTCCTACTAGTTTTTTTCCCCACCTGAGAGCAGTTGTTGTGCAGAGTGCTTGCTTTGTCTAGGACTGCCACAAAACCACAAACAGTATTTCTGGAATGAGCAGGGAAGGTTCTAGTCAGTGGCCTGTCTTGGGAATGCTCTGTGTTCAAGCTGCAGAGCAGGCCAGCATTTATTTGGGAGCAATAAAAGGTTTTACATTAGTAATAGATAAGTTCTAAATTAAGCAAAGGCACCAAGTAAAAAGTTTAAAAAGAAATTTAAGTCTGAGGAGAGCAGTGCAGGGTTTCTTGGTTGAAAAACCTGAAGTAATAAATTAAAGGGAGTAGCTTGCCTGGAGTGCACTGACAAGCATTAATGGCATTCCTCTAACAAAGCTCAGGCTGGTGCACCAACAGTTCAGAACATCTCATTTTTGTGTAAGCTGTGGGGTAGGGGAGTTAAATTGTGAAGTTATGTTTTACCACAAAAATAGCAAATTATTTACATGTTATTTATACATAATATAGTGCAGTGTAGTCTTGCCACCACTGTTTTTGCTGACAAGTCTGATAGTTTGTTGCCCAACAACTCAGACAGGTTTTTCTTTGTCTCCTTTTAATTCTCTGTGAGGTATTGTTGTATGTTTGAAACATTTCCCTTACTAGATTAGTTAGATATGCAGTGATGCTTCCTAAGCTGTTGGGATCTGGGAGTGACTGATCTGCTGCTGCTGTTCTAAGTTCAAGTGAGGTGGAGGATCCAGCACTGCAGCTGAAGGCACAGCAGTTTTTTTGATTCAGCAGAACAATTCCTGTAGCAGAAGCTGCCCCTGGTGACTAATGCAGGCTTGGGATATTTATAGATGTGCCTCTCCACAGCCCTTCTCCTCTCCAGCAGGCAGTCACCCAAAGACAAAAGTCTTCTGGAATTAAAGTAAAAATTAGAATGAGTCCAGCAGTTTGGTTCTGACAGCACAGTGGAATGCAGGAACATGTTGGGTAATAAAATGCTTTTCTTGCAAGGGGGAATGCAGCTCTGGAAGCTGTGGGGAGATACACAGTTAATGGGGAGTTCTTACTGTGTTGTGTACTCAGAATGTTATGTTTTCTATCCAAAATTCATACACTGTAATTTCTGGTATCTGCATTGTTGTTCCAGCCTAAGAGGTTGTCATTTCTGTTGCTCCTGCCCTTGGCCAGGCAGGAGAGGAATCACAGAATTGACTGGGTTGGAAAAGACCTCCGAGATCGTCCAGCTCCAGTCCCTTTACCAGATCATGGCACTCAGTGCCACGGCCAAGCTCAGCTTAAAAACCTCCAGGGATGGGGAATCCACCCCCTCTCTGGGCAGCCCATTCCAATGCCTGAGCACTCTCTCTGCAAAGAATTTTTTTCTGCTCTCCAACTTCAATTTCCCCTGGCAGAGCTTGAGCCCCCCGTGCCCCCTGGAATACAGGACCTACTGTAAACTCTGCTTTGTGGGAGCTTGTTTGTGCTTTCATGGCAGAAAAATGGATGTATTCTGTTTTGGTTTCCCCTTCTAGGTGAGAGTGCTGGTATCTAGCTAGGAGACATCTTGGGGCTAGTTGATTATAATATTTATAGAGTAATAAGGATTTCTTCTTTGAAAATGTCATTATATTTCTCTTGCTGGTATTTCATGACAAAACCATAGACATCATTCTGAGACTGAGATGGTAAACTAATTCCAAATAAAATACAAAAAATTAAAGAATATTTTAATCTCTGTTACAGATGCCTCAAAAAACTAAACAAGAACATTATACTGAGCTTCAAAGGCACAGAATAAGAGCCAGTTTTTTCAAAAGTTTTGTTTCTGCCATGTTTGCCGGGTGTGGATTGGTTTTTTGGAGGGAATTTGTTTGTTTGTGTTGGGGTTTTTTGTTGTTTAGAAGAAATGGAGCTTGCAGGTAGTTTCTAGTTTATATCTGTGTGTGTTTTCAGTTACAGGATGCGATGCAAAGGGGAGCAAATTAGTGGATTTTTGCAAAAGGACTTTAGTTGACTGTCCTTGGTTTAACAATTCTGCATCTTGAAGGATTTCTTGCTTTCAAGCAAACAGTGTGAACTAAGCTCTGATGCTTGTTAAGTTTTAACTCATGGAAATGTCATTGGTTTCAGATTATTATCTAAAACTGGTTTTGGGTATTGAGTCCACACCAAAATAGCCAGCACCAAACAACAACAAAAAAACCCTGAGCAAAACAAACACCAAAGCCAACCAGAACAACCTTGTGCCAGTGTTTTGATCAGAGATTCATGCCCCTTCCCACCAAGGCAGTAAAAGAGCACTGCCGTGGACTCTGAAGTTTTCAACTCTGTCAGTGCTCACAGAAAAGCTGTAGATGAAGTTTTAAAGCTTTTCCAGTTTCTTATTGGGCTTCAGTAGTAGTTTTGGGCAGCTTCTGTAAAGTCACTCAAGTTGCTCTTGCAGTAAGACCACAATAGGGCTGAGCATCGTTGTCGTAAAACCAGGGGGTTTAAGACAGAGATTGAACATATCAAAATTC
Organism: Sakesphorus luctuosus; assembly: GCA_013396695.1. Classification (NCBI taxonomy): domain Eukaryota; kingdom Metazoa; phylum Chordata; class Aves; order Passeriformes; family Thamnophilidae; genus Sakesphorus; species Sakesphorus luctuosus. The sequence goes on along the minus strand of VWZD01005430.1, from coordinate 91,928 downwards.
TTGGTGTGCTGTCCATTTTCTGATGGAAGCCTTGTCATTTCCTGGGCAGATGCCTCCAGCATGGTGAGCCCGTGTCCTGGTCAGGTGCAGGGTGTGAGTTACTGTGTGTGACCTCAGCACTGTCTAGAACTCCCTGAAGGGCAGTTCTGGCCAGGTGGGGGTTGGTCTCTTCTCCCAGGCACTCAGCAATAGGACAAGGGGGCACGGGGGGCTCAAGCTCTGCCAGGGGAAATTGAAGCTGGAGATCAGAAAAAACTTCTTTGCAGAGAGCGTGCTCAGGCATTGGAATGGGTGGATTCTCTGTCCCTGGAGGTGTTTAAGAGTAGACTGGATGTGGCACTGGGTGAGAATCCAGCACATCTTGATCCAACCCCACTGTGATCACCAGCCCAGGGCACTCCGTGCCCTGGGCTGGTGATCACAGTGGGGTTGGATCAAGGGTTGGATTGATGATCTCCGAGGTCTTTTCCAACCCAATCCAGTCTATGATTCTGTGATACACAGTCAGAGCCTGCTGTGTTGGACACCTCTTGTTGTCATGGATGGCACCTGGGGTTTGTCAGCTTGTGTTCCATGCATGAGGAATCCACAGTGAGGCACGTGGTGCTCCTGCCAGCTCAGTGTGTTTATGACCACATTGAGCACTGTCTGCTTTGCTCACATGAATGAAATGCAGCTCAGGTGATGTGACATGCCAGAGGTGCTGCCTGTGCCCCCTCTTTGTCAGACCCTGTGTCCTGTCCTGTGCCAGAGGACTGAGCCTTGCTCACATCCCTTCATTTCCACTGTTCCTATAATGGTGTAAATGCATCAGATTTGGGGGTAATGCGTTTAGGCAAAGGTAGATAGCAGTGATCTTGGAAGTTCATCTTTAATTGAGAAATTGAGTAGGCTGGGAAAAAGGGAATACATTTCTGTATCCGATCTTGTGGCAATGGTAATGATTGACTTGACATTACAAGTAAAATTGATGGATTGTGCTAATGAAACCATGGACAGTGTCCCAGAGGACCACAGTGCCTTACAGGATGGTGATGGATGAGAAAATTAATGCTGAAGGGATTTTCTTAGTGAGTAGCAAGCTGTGCCTGACTTCATCACTGTTGGTTTTTTGAGTTTTGGCAGAAGGGAACAGGTTTTTCTTGCCTTGAGAACTCTGTTGGAGCAGCTTGATATGTAGATGGTTTGCAGTCTGACTTGTATCTCACATGCACCTTGTTGTTTCCCCCACCCCCCAAACCAGATTATTTGGATAGACACAGACTAACTGGGCAAGAACTTAATCTTTTTTTTTTTTTGGGTCAAAGCAAAGGTGAAAGGAGGATTTTGTCTCGAGCAACTAAAGTCACAATGTCCCCAGGAATCAGATATCTGAGTGTTATGACTGTTAAAATTCATAGAGATATAATAGTTCCTGTGTATTTTTACAGACAGAAACAGCCTGTGATGGATACTGGGGGCCTGTATCTTTTTCTAGACTGCAGTGAGTGTAAATTAGAGACATGGGTGGTTTATGTTAGACTGGGTAGCTGCATTTATTGCAAATGGTGTAGGTGCAGCAGCAAAGACAGTGCAGATTAAAGTCCCAGTTGCCTTGAGTTCTCTGTGTGAGTTGTACTTACAGCAGTGACCCAAATGGGCATATATTCTGTTTTAATACAGAAAAGATGGGAATATATTCATTGTACAAAACTAAGTTACTGCTTTTATATAAGTTTTCAGGGAGTGGTTTTTTCCCCCTAATACTTAGAATTAAGAAGGATCCATTCCCAAACTTTGAGTGATTTGATTCATCATAAGACCTTGGGCAAGTTACTCATCCACCCTGAGCTTCAGTTTTCCTGGTGGGAGTATTTAAGTAAACAGTGAGAAGCTTGCTGAAAACCACATTTGTGATTGAGTTGAGGCTTCCTTGCTCTCTATTGTTTTGCCTTTTTACAAAAAAGTAGATTTCCATTATTCTTTCAAGTGAGTATTTGAAACTTTCAATCCAGATCTGCTATTCCAAGCTGGAGACTTGGTGTTCAAATTAAGAGATTTCAAGTTCCAGCCTCCTCTCCACATTGTACCTCACCTCATTGTACTTGATCTTCTGCTGATCTTACTGCTCTGCTGCTATTTCCAAGATCACAGTCTCCAGGGAACCTGCAGTCTGTCCCACAGATAAAAATAAGACTTTACTGCTACCTGTGCAAGCATTAAACAAATAGTGGGTTTTTTTGCTGTTACCCATGCAAGCATTAGACAGATGGTGTTCTTTGGGTTTTTTTCTTTCCCTCAAAGATCAGTTCACTGTAGACTGTTTAAAAAATAGCAGCAATTAATTGTGAACCAGTCCTTCTGTCCTTAAGTCAAAGAATGCTGTTGGCCAGGCAAGTGTGTAAAATTCTTCTGGTAATTTATGCTGGCCCTGGATACAACCTCTTACTTGAGTGCTGACACCTTGAGCTTTCCCCTGTTTTGTCTTGGATGAGACATTTTCCCAGGGGTTGGTGCACTTGTGAAGACTGCAGGTGGTATTACTGCCTTGAGGTTTGTTTAAGGAGCTGCTTTTCTGCCTGCTGAGAGAGCTGCTATTCAGTGACCCACAGACAGGTGGCCCTTGGCAGGGATTCCTCTCGAGTGTCCTGCTGAGGGTTCCAAGAGTTGGGAGCTGGTGGGATTTGTCCCTCTTTAAACACACTGTGCTGTTGGAGCAGCGTCTGCCATGCAGGTTTGTCTGTGTTGGTGTAACAGCTCTTTCTGCAGAACGCACCCGAGGGAAGGAGCAGTTTATAGTCACCTTTGATGTGTGCCTGAATTGTGTTTTCAGAAGCTTTTGAGGTCAATAGAAAGAACTTTCTAGTTGAAAGAACACTGGCAGGAAAGAGAAGTTGACCAGAGGCGCCTGGGCTCTGGCTGTAAAACAGTTGCTGTAGCCGCTGGTCGCTTCTAGGTGGCACCACGAGAAAAAGAATCTGCGTTCTCCAGCTGTGAGAAGCCAACTTTGGAGCTGGTTGGGGTTCTGGTGGTCCGAGTGCAGAGAGGAGCAGCTGGGAAATACTTGAGGAGAAAGGAGGAAAGGAATAAACATGCTCTGCTGCCACAGAACTGACTGAACTCTGGTTTTCCACAAGTGTGAAGCAATGGTCACTGAGTGACAAATTGGGTTTGCTTCAGTGCCAGAAGTGATTGTGTACTCAATTTATATACATAGTTCTGCTCTAAAAGTTATAATCACAAGAGAATCCCTCTTTTTCTCTAAATATTTAAATGTGAAACTGCTCTATAAATATTTAAATGTGAGACTGCTTTATACAGCAGTCTCATGGAGCAATTATACCATGTGCACATGGGTTAAATAAAATACAGGGGTTTATTCTCATATAAAATTCGACTTGTAACATTCTCCAATATTTTTCTCATTTTGAATAGGAAAAATTGTAACATATCCCAGTTCACAGCCATTTCTCAACTTTTTTTTCTTGTCAGAGTATGTGGCAGCTTTTTAGTCTGAAGGAAGGGGTCTTGTTTTGAAGTAATTCACGTTTTTGAAAGTTTTCCCAAAGAGATCATAGTGAGGAATTCGTCTCCTGTGCTGCCTTGGAAAACAAAATGTTATCAAAGCAAAACTGTCATCTTGTGGGTTGGGGGTTTTTTTCCTGAAATGTTTTATTCAGAGCTAGATAACAGAAATAAAAATCCAAAGAAATAAAAATCCAGATCTATGAAATAGAGAAACTACATAACTAAAATACACCTTTTTTTTCCAGCAGCTCCATGAGACTGTGAAGAGAAAGCTCGACAGTGCTGCTTCCCCTCAGAACGGAGACCAGCAGAACGGTTATGGAGATGTGTTTTCTGTGTCCAAGAAACTGCGTCGTGATGATGGTCTTGGAGTGAGTGGTTCGTCCAATGGAATGCCCCCCATGTCTCCACTCCATCATCTCGACAAGAAATCTGGCAACGGAGATTCTTTACAGCTGAACGGGAAACATCCCATGGGGCTGGACGGCATCACCAAGAAGTGTCTTCCAGATTCCAGCCTGCAGATGAATGGAGGTGCTGATGCTGATGATTCGTTTCCTCTGAGTTTGAACAAGGAGTTGAAGCAGGAGCCTGTAGATGATCTTCCCTGTATGATTGCTGGGGCAGGGGGTTCCATATCTCAGAATAACTTGATGCCTGATCTTAATCTGAATGAGCAAGAATGGAAGGAACTTATCGAAGAGCTTAATAGATCAGTGCCCGATGAAGATATGAAGGATCTCTTTAATGATGACTTTGAAGACAAAAAAGATGCAGATTCTTCAAATTCAGCTGCACAGACTCCATTGCCACAAGATATTAACATAAAGACTGAGTTTTCCCCAGCACCCTTTGAACAAGAACAGCTGGGATCTCCCCAGGTTAGATCCACTTCTTCAGGTTCAGCATTTATTGGTGCTGCTTCTGTACCTGTAAGTGCCGCGTCTCCTGCGGTTGGTAGTTCTCAGGCCATGTTCCAGCCTTCCAGTCAGTCAATGACTGAAAATCCTAATCAGCCCATGATGCAGGCATCAAACCACTCTCAGAACGTCCAGAGGCCTCTCCCCAATGTGTTGTTACCTGGGAAGGGTCCAGGAAGTGCCAAAGAAATGTCTTCTGCTCACCAACTTCAGCAGATTGCAGCCAAGCAGAAGAGAGATCAGATGTTGCAGAACCAGCAACAAGCTTCACAAGTCCACCAAACAAGTCAGATGTCTACGTGGCAACAGCCTGGGACTTCTCATAGTCCTCTGGCTGTCCCATATACCATGGAAAATCCCACTAGCCCATCAGTTTACCAGCCAGACTTCAACAATCAGAAACTCATGATGCCTAATTTGGGAAATAAAAGCTCGCCGAGAGCTGGAGGCAATTACCACGTGAACATTTTGGGCCATCAGCAAAACAGCTTGAACCAGAACCCTGTGAATAGTCAAGGCTCTATGCTGGACTATGGGAACACCAAACCTCTTTCCCATTACAAGGCAGAGTGTGAGCAGGGGGTCACAGTCCCTGGGCAGAACAAGCCCCCCATGCTGGCCTACATCCAGCAGCGCCAGCAGCCCCCACTGTCCCATGTGGGCGACGACCAGAATGGGATGATCCTGCTGAAACCCAAGTCTGGGAACATTGCCTACCGGCTGCCTCACAGCCAGGTGAATGTCCTGGGGTTTGTTACCTTGGTTCAGTAGCAGATTTAAGGTTGGTGGGTAGGTAAGGCTGGAGTAGAGATTACTTGGTGTGGTTTCAAATGTTTTCATTGATTTTAAAGAGGAAACACCCTGAGATCAGCTCAGTTGCTTAAAACTTGTTTGTAATAATGGCAAGGTCATGAGTTCAATCCCCTATGTGGGCCATTGACTTAAGAGTTGGACTTGATGATCCTTGTGGGTCCCTTCCAACTCAGAATGGTCTGTGTGTGTGAAAGTGTAATGCACAATAAGGTGGGACAAGAATCATGAAGTCTGTTTTCCACTGGGGGCAGTTTTGAATGCTGGGTTCTATAGAGGTCATGTGGCAACGTGTGATTTCCAGCTTAATATACTTTGTGGGCAGCAAATTATGTTGTGCTTCACAGAAACTTCTACTTACAAAGATAAATAGATGCTTTGTAAACTTCTGACCAAAATAACTCATGTAAAACTCTAGTGTTGGACAGTGTTCTCAAAGAAGCTTTGATTTCTTTACCTTTAGTCCCTACTTGTGTCAGAGTTGGCTTGCTATAAAAAGACCTGCTTTTGAAGAGAGGTGGAAGTTGGGGCTACATTCCTGATTTCTTGGGTGTTCCTTCAGGCTTTCAAATCTAAGAATTTGTTATTCATTGAGTCTCTGGGGATTTGGGAAGCATGGGATAGGAAAGAAATATATCATTAAGAATGAATAACAGTAATATTTGTCTGCTTGAAGCATATGCTTCAGGTTTTCCTGTAAATGAAAATTCCAGATGGTGCTTCTTTACCTTGCATAAAACTGTTACTACAGGTATGCTACAGGTGAAAATTTATGTAGTGGGTGGAAGTAGAAATTCATTTGGATTCTGTAAGGTGTGCCTGCCATGCACATACAAGAGGGCTTGTTGAGAAAAAAGGTCTTTGTTACAAGGATTGAAGCTCTTCCAGCAAAAGCTGTTGGAGATCCAACTCTAGTCGTGTGTTCACTCAACAAACCAAAAAAACTGTGAAAAAGATCTGATTAGTGTGTGATAAAGACCACACTAATAAAAATTTGAGATCAATGTGTAGTTCATAAAGTACTAAAGAATGTACCTCTTTAGAGGCTGGCAGAAGTAACAGTCTAAAAACATTTTGATGGAAGAAGAGTAGAGACAATTGTCTATCACATCTACCCCTCACTGAGAAACATGAGGGTGCCCTCGTGTCTGCACTGCCACACTTGCACTGAATTAACAGAAATACACGTAGAACAACTTAGCACAGCATTACTTATATTTGGCTCATGATTTCTTCTGAAACTGCAGAGTGAGAACCAACAGCCAAACCCATTAGCTGAATTCTAAACTTAAACATAGTATTTATTTGTGTAATTAGAGACGAGGCTGAACTGTGCTTAAAAATGATGAAAATTGACAAATTTCAAGTGGATTTGCTGGTACAAAGAGGACAGTATCAGACCTTGGATGATAATCATTCAGTGTTAATTTTGCTTATCCCAAGTTCCAGTCTCAAAAGAAGCAGCAGACTTAATGAAAAAATAGTAATATCAGGCTTATCTCTAGTAATATTTTTGTCTGTGGAATATGGTGATGGTTTCATTGTTGGAAAAATATGTTAAGACCCATTTTGACCAGTGAAAGCCTTTTCCCCTTCACCTGCAAAGAGTAAATACTCTGATTGTAAAATAAAAAAGAGCAACTTTAGGAGGGGCAACAAAAACCTGCTGAGTTAAATGTTGAAGTGGCAGAATTTAAAGGCAAGACTTAAATAAATGCTTCATAGAATCAAAGTTTAAAATTTAGTGTTTGAAAAGCTGCTACCAGAGTTAACTGAAACTGGTGTGTTTGAAGTGCTGTTGGTAGCTGGCTGAGCAGAGGCACACAGAGCTGTGCTCTGCTGTCTGAGCTGGAATTTGGGAAGTACTTTGAGACTGAAGTTAAAGCCTCTGTTCTAGAGTTTCAGACTGTAACTCCAAACTGTCAGTTCTGTGTCTGGCACTGCATAGGTGGGTGTTTGGCTGTCTTTATTAGTTGAACTTCCATGAGAAGCTCTGCAAGTGGAGAAGTGTTGCATTTCTGTAACTCACGCCACTTTTCCTCTGTTCCTCAGGATCAAACCCCTTCTCCCAACGTTCCTCGTGTTCCCGTTTCTGTCCCAGGCCCTGGGGTGGGTGCGCAGGCTCCAAACGTCTCCATGGCAGGGAACCACAGCAACTCAGCCTATCTCAGCAATCAGCAGCAAGCAGCAGTGATGAAGCAACACCAAATGCTGATGGACCAGCAGAAGCAGAGGGAGCAGCAGCAAAAGCACCTGCTCCTGGAGCAACAGAAGCAGCAATTCCTATTGGAGCAGAGGCAGCAGCATCTGCTGGCAGAACAGGTGAGAGGGGCCAGCGGTCTGCTGTTTTAATTTGTGCTGATTTGCTTTGGTGTGTGAAACAGCATTTGATGTGTTAGAATCAGAGAATGGTTTGGACTGGAAGGGGCCTTAAAGATCATCTTGTTCCAAAGCCCCTGCCGTGGGCAGGGACACCTTCCATAGACCAGGTTGCTCCAAGTCCCATCCAACCTGGCCTTGAAACACTTCCAGAGATGATGCTGCCCCAGCTCCTCTGGGCAACCTGTACCAGGGCCTCACCACACTTATAGTAAATTCTACCTGATATCTATCCGAATCTAACCTTCCTCATCTCCAGGTTATTTCCCCTTGTCCTATCACTACATGCCCTTGTGAAAATTCCCTTTCCAGCTCTCTTGTAAGCCCCTTTAGGTACTGGAAGGTGCTCTAACGTCCCCCTCCATCAGCTGTCCATCAGAAGCTTTAAGAAAGAAGGAAATGATGCAGTCTCTGAACTGAAAATATGTGAAAGCCCATTTTGGGGGGAAGGTTGCAGTAGAATCTACAGGATTGTGTTGCTGTGCCTGTGCCAAGTCCTACCAAAGGCTTTTTTATCACCTGCAAACATCCATTAAAATTGAGGACTCAATCGAGATGACAGAAAAGCCCCTTCAGTTCTGGAGCCAGTGTAGATAAAATATAGTAATGTGGTTTACAGTGTCTTGTTCAAAATTGTGTGAGTGCTGGTAAAGACACATTTTTGACATTTGGGTTAAAACAATTTAGACTAAGGGAATACTGTGGTGGAATTACATTATCAAAGACTGAAAGACAGAAAATGCCCAAATCATCAGTTAAATCATATTCCCTGTACAAGTTCTGTGATCTCTGAACTTAAAATATGTTTTAGTAAGTCCTTCAGTCTTTGGTGACTTGTATGTTACTCTCAACATCAGAGATGACTAATGGTTGCTCTGCCAAAATGTTAACAAACAAGTATTCTTTGGGAGCAGGTGGTGAGAAAGACAATACGGGGTGTGACCTCCTGCTTGTGGTTTTGCATCACTGGTGGATGGGCATTATTAGAGCTCTCTTAGAGCTGTGGCCCAGTAGGTATCCTTAGCTCAGGGATGGACCCAAGAGGTGTCAGACCCTCTGAACAGTGGGGTGTTGTAGTAACAGGGTGGTCAGTAACACATTTCAAACACAGTGATGAAATATTTTTTCCCTATCTTTTTGCTTCTACTTGTCCAACACATGTTGCTGCAGTAAATATGAGTATTATGAAAATGCTTCATTCATGCCCTAGTTATGGTAGCACAAGTGACTTCTGTAACTTCCATCTTTGTGTAGTGATGCTGGGACTCTTCTCCCAGAAAAGGCTTTGCTTTGGAACTGAGCAGCCTTAGATATGCTGCATTTGCCACATTTGTTGGCCATGTGCTGCCCAATCAAGCTAGGTCTTGTTAGCATTCTAATTTGGTATTTATTTCTTTGGATACACATGATACTGGATGTAGTTTTACAGAAAGATGTCTGAATCTGTTTGTCTCCATTTTGCAGGATTGTGGTTTCAGGTGCTTCAGTGCCATTCCCTGACACCCTAAAGCTGTCTTTGCATTTGGTATTCTGCTTTTTTTATTTCCCAAGCCAGGTTCTGCAGTTCTTGGTTTCTCTCAGAGCTTTGGCATCTCTTGTTGGCTTCCGTGGTCAGCCTCTTTCAGGTCTGACTGGTCCTGCAGGCAGCAGGTCCTCTCTGTCAGGCTGCCTGCCCTCCTCATTCCTCTGCGTGTCTCAACAGCTTCGGAGCTGCAGCGCTTGGGGAGGGTGGCAGTGATGTGTATCTGCTCTTTGTTATATTGCACCAGCCCCTTCTCTAAAGACTTCCTCCTTGTATCTTTCCCCCAGTACTCTTGGAAGGGAATTTCTGCCCCCTTCTACATTCTTTGTAACATTTTTGATAAGTAGGAAGTTACTGTATCACTACTTGTCGATATCTGAACATACTATTAGTGCATCCACATTCCCCTCAAGACTTTAAATTTCATTTTTCCCAGAAGTTTCTTGGTTTATTTTTCAAATGGTTTTATCATAAAGTAGGTATGTGTTGAATGTGCTTTTAAAGAGGCAGGGTTATTGTGTGGCATGCGTGGGCTTTGTTCGGTTGATTGGTGCATTGTTAAGAAAGTGGTTTTAAGCAGTGATTACAAAACTTAAGTGACTTCTGTTATATTGTAAAATACATGGACTTAGTTCTGCAGTGTTCCATAACCTAGGAAAACCACTGGTATGTGAGAATTTGGGTTTGTGTATATTTTTACATGTATGCAGGCAAGGACTAGAAAATATTTACATGTTCACTTTTTACTTTTCTGTGTAATATTGCTGATATTTCTGACTTCCACTTTTATTGATTTCTAAAGGGAGGTCTAAAATAAATTGATTTGGGGATAAAGAGCAAAAAAAGCATGTGCAATATTTATTTTTTTCATACACATTCACTTTTGCTTTCTTTGTACCTGTACCTCTTTTTGTCCTTCAGAGTATTGCTGAAAACTCCTGTTACCATATTACTGATGAAAAGATGTAACATCTCAGATTTTCAGTGTTCTAAAAGCTTCAGACATGCTCTGCAATAACTCCTCCAGTGCATGTTGTTGTCATGTTGTTGTCTCTGGGTTCCTGATCTCATCACACATCATATTAATTGACTTGTTTTCTAATTGTCCTGCCTTGGACCTTCCTCAGGAGAAGCAGCGGCAGCAACAGGAGCAGCAGCTGCAGCGACACCTGACTCGGCCTCCTCCCCAGTACCAGGATCAGCCACAGAATCCATACCAGCAGCAGGTTGGACAGTTCACAGGTGAGTAAACTTGGCAATTGAAATAATAGCACAAAAAATACCAGGAGTAAAAAACAAGGTGTCTTCAAATTACTTGGACTGGATAGGTTTTAATTAATTTATTACAGCGCCTTCGCACGTCACTGTGCCTTCAAACCTTTTGACCTGTACTGTGATTCAGTTGCAAAATAACAGCTTCCCCTGCCCCAGATATCTGGGACATCTTAAGCCTCTGCTTCTTAAATGTTGTTTTGGAAATGAGTAAAATTCTTAAGTACCTTCATTGTTCTGGAGGCCTTTTTTATCCTATTATTTCCTTCTACAGGTTTTAAGTTCTCCCTAACTTCCATGTATTGGTATTCAGGGTGGGTTTTTTTTGAAGCCTGACATCACTCCTGCCTCCATCTGTCACAGGCCCTCATTAGAGGAAAATAAGTGGTGTATTATTCTTCTCATCTCTAGGATGAGTTTAAAATTCTCTAACATTTTTATCCCTGCTGCCTTTAGTAGGGAATGCACTTTGAATTCTCTCCATTACATGTTAGTGTCCTACATGGGGTTTTTTGGTACAGGAAGCAGCTTGGTACATCCTCAGTGTATTAACTCTGATAAATAAAAGATGTCAACTGTTAAGGTGGAGTAGCTTCAAAAATGTGGAAGAACTAGAGAACAATAAAAACTCACCTCCTTACCTGAAAAATCCTTACTTGAGGGGGCATCAATAAGCCCCTTGTCTTTTTTTCATAAACCTAGAGTATAAAAAAGTGCAAATTCCCTTCATTTTGTTTCCTTACTCTCTGTTCCCACAGAAATAAATGCTGAAGGGAAAAGATGCAAATGGAAATGTGATGCCTTTACCCTGACAGTGTTTGTTACTGTGCAGTATCCAGTAGAGCTATGACTGGGTTTTGTTACTTAAATGAGAACACTTGATGCCAGTGCAGAAGGACAGTGTGCTAACACAGGGATCAGTGGCATCCTTCAGATATTGCACTGAAACACTCTTTTTGTCCTCCCACTTCTGCAGAAACACAGATGTGCAACTGTTAGAAATAGAGTGAGTTTTGCTATAATGAACATCAGTATTAATAAAATTATTTTTTCCTTATAATGATGACTGTTTTTTGCATCTTAAATGCCAGTATCTGACTACCTTTTCACTGTAAGTATTCTTACAGTGAGGCTCTTTCACCACTCATCCATCCCCCCAGCGTTGGTGTTTTTATGGTTTGCTTTGCTGATAATGAATTCAATATAATTTGAATTATATTTGAATTTATTTTTGATAGTTCAGTTTTAATTCAAATATAATGTTAATAATAATGGAAAGCCCATACTCGTCAGCCACCTTAAAATATGAAAAAATTCTGCAGCTTTTTAGGTTGAAAGTACTAGTGTAGGTAGATTGCCCTTGGTCAGCTGTAAGGAGTGGGAGGGGTGTTATATGCACTTCACTTCACAGTGCTGTTCTGCTTTTTTAGCTTCATGTAGGGGGCTGTTTCTTCTACAGGAAGAAACTTTTAAACTCAGCATTTACAAGAATGAAAGACTTTTTTTGGTTTGCTGAGAATACATTTTTACAAATCACCTTGCTTGGTTATCAGCACTGTGTATTAACATGGCAAATATTTCACTGTGGAAATCCAAAAGATACCTGACCAAAAATTGCTGAAAGCTGTATTGTATAAATAGAAGAACTTCCTGGAATTGGGAAAATGCAGGACTGGCAACCCTACAGTTGTACGATAAGAGATACAGAGTGTATGGTTGGAATGACAGACTGTGTGTGCAGTAACTGGTATTTTTAACAGCTTAGCAAATTGTGCATGCACTTCAAAGTGCATGTGCTTACCTTTGTTCACAAACACATATCAGAGTCCTGCCTTTAAAGTCTTAATTTTTTTTTAAATTGATGATGCTGAGCTCTTAGAAGTGGTATTCAGATTTTTTTAGGACATTGGCATATCTGTGTTTGCCATCAAGGTGGAGATGCTACTGGAGCAACAGTTGACAGGCTTTAATTAAACTCCTTCTGTCTGTGTGCTGGTTGTGGAGGTTGGTTTATACAAATGCAGCTGCACCTCCATTCTGGGTTATTGTGCCTACAAGCCTGGCTTGGCTCTGGTTGGACCGAGGTATTTAATGTACAAAATCCTTCTTTGTATTTCAGGGTCGTCTTCAGCCATGCCTGGGGTCAGTAATTTAGCACAGTCCAGCTCCAGCAGCCCACGGATGTTTCCTCAGACCCAGAATATGATTCAGATGGGACCTGGACACACTCCTGTTCCTCCACTCCAGTCAGGCTCCAGCCAGCAGGATCGGGGCGTGACTCAGTATCCCAATATGCAAAACATTCAGCGCGGGGGATTGTACAACCTGGCGTCTGGAATGCCACAGATGGTGCCCCAGCACGCAGCTCCAAGTGCCAATGGACAGACTGCGATGCAGAGACAGGGCAGCTTGGGCCAGGGCACTGCTGTTCCTGCTGCCTATGGGCAGAACACCTTAGCAAACTCAAGTATTTCTCAGCAGCACAATAAAGGTGCACTGAATCCAACCTTGTCTAAGCCACAGATGGCAAGAGTACCAGCTGCTATGGGGGCTCAGAATCCATCCTGGCAACACCAAGGTATCCCTAATATTAACAACCAGACACAAGCAAACAGTGGCTTAGGACCATTTACTGCCAACTCCTCTTTCCACATGCAGCAGACTCATCTAAAGATGTCCAACCAACAGTTTGCCCAAGGAATGCCTCAGGTAAGCCTAAGCACCAGCAGACCCATGACCTCGATGAACGCTGCTGTCTCTGGGCAGATGTTGTCATCATCTTTAGCTGCACAGCCCCGGACAAACCCACCTGCACAGCAGCAGGTACCCTCACAGCAAGTGCTGCCTGGCATGAACCAGACTGTTCCAGAGCTGAATGCTTTCAACCAGAACCCAAATCAGCAAATGCCCAACAGAGGAAACCTGCACTGTAGCCAAGGGTACCCTGTGAGGACAACCAGTCAGGAGCTGCCTTTCGCCTACAGCGGCCAGTCAGGCAATAATGGACTTCAGAACTTAACTGGTGACACAGATCTGATAGACTCCTTGCTGAAAAACAGGACTTCAGAGGAATGGATGAACGATTTGGATGAGTTGTTAGGAACTCATTAAAATGGGGCAGGGAGTGGGGGTTCTACTTTTTTAATTATTTCTTGAGATATAAACAACACTTGGACCAAAAAAAATCCTGTGGCATTGAGGAGTCTTGCAGGCATTAGAGGTAAAATGGTTGGGAAAAAGACTGGAGCTGCTTCTCAATGAGTGTTGACACGGTCACGGCGCACCAAGCAGGTCTGCGGGAGGAGTGCGCGTTCTCTGGGCTCTCTGGGCAGTCACACACTTGAACAGGTCAAAAAATACTGTGTCCTAGCCAGCCTTCCAGAAATCTCACTTGCAGTGTTCTAAGACTAAATTTTTTCAATTCTTTGGAAGTAAAACAGAAGATCCACATAAATAGTGCAGAAAGCAAGCAGATAGTTACACAAATTGTGTGTAGGGCTTAGTCTGCAGCTATTACTGGCAATAATGATTTGTTCATAGCTTGACATGTTGTAGTACTGTCCATCCAGCTTCTGAGTTTTTGTTTGAGAAGAGGCTGTTATGCACCTGAGTACGCTTGCAAAATGTTTTGACTTGTTTCTTTTCCCCATCTGGAGCATGTGTCTGTACTCTCAGTAAGCAAGTGGTATTTCACAGTAAATATTTCTAGATGCTGGTAGTAGACAGAGGAAGTATTAAAACCTGGCCAGTTAGTCTAGATAAGATAGATTGTAGTCTTTTAAGCTGCAGTTTGCACTCTGTTGTAGAGAGGCACAGTTCTTGGCTTGTACCTTGCTGTGTTTAAAGGGGGAGTTTCTCATGGGAGAACTTTTAAACTATAGTAGGTTTAACATGGATTGTAAAGCCATTTACTTTGCACCTGTTTCTTCATAACTTATTTCCAAAGGTAGTTGTATTTAAATGAAGGCATTGCTTCATGACAGCTCATCTAGTTTTCTTTGTTGTAAAAGGTAAAACTAACTTTTGAGATCACTTCATTCCCCAAAGTTAGCAGTGATGTAATGAGCACAAGACTTTGTCACTTCAGGATAAAAATGAGGAAAAAAGAATTTGGCTGGGAGGTGGAAAGTCCTTATGAGCAATAATAGCACAGGCAGCCTGGGAGAATACTTGGATCAGGGTTGCTCCAATAGGGAAGTCTCCCCCTTTAAATACTTTGGTTTTTTAATACTGGATTACGAGTTTGATAATCTTTCTATAGACTGGTGGATTTACTTCTTTAATATTCCTTGAAGCAGATGCTGATTCTTCAGCTCAGCCCAAGGAGACCTCTTATCCGTGTGTTGGGATTGGTCCCAGAAAGGACAAAAAACACACTGGGAACAGTCAATGTTCCAAAGTCCTTACTCTCTACCAAAAAGATCCTTTATCCACCAACAAACCACCTTGCCTTAACCTTTATTTTAAAATGAAAATAAAGTTGAAAGCTTTTGTTTTAAATGCACAAATACCTCTTCCCTTTCTAAATCTACTTTCTTGGAAAGCTCTTTTTAAACTTTCTAACCAAACCTGGTGTTGTGATTTCAGAGTAATTTCCTTCCACACAGAGTGGCTTCTTCAGGAGTTTTCTGCACTGCAGAGTTGTGTGAGAGAGGCTTTTGTCAGAGGGTGTGAAGGGAAGTGAAAGATATCATTGGTTTCAAAGGAGGAAAATATTTTACTGTATCTGCAGCTCCTTTATGAGACAATTTGCACTTTTAAAAACTGCTTTTCTTAACACTAATACTTTAACCCTTTCCAAATATGCATGATAACACAAGGATTCTCTTTGGATGGGAAGACAGAGGTGTTGGTAACTTTGGTTGTTGACAGTTCTGGTATTTTCTAGAATAAGTAGATGAGATGCAAATAGCTGATGCTAACTTTTCTTATGCTGGCAATCCAAGAAAAGTGCTAGTGAGCTTGGTTTACTTTTAAGTTAAACCAAAAACTGGTCCAAGGTAAGTGTCATTAAAAGATTATAGATACAAACTAGCAATGGCAGGGGAAGGAGTGTTTGCTGTATTTTTATTTTTAAGGGTTAACTTTGCACCAGTGTGCCTTCCCTTCCTGTCAGGGGTGCTTGGGACCTCAATTTTAAGTGACATCCTTCAGTGTCACTGGTTTTATCTCCCCCTTACAAACACTTGACAGAAGTAACAGGGTAGTAGAATTCAGCTTTTCTTTCTTCCCTGTTTAGGTTGTGGTGAAATCTGCTCTGTTTTCCAGTAGATTTTGCACACAGGTTTTGTTCTGAATAAGTCAAAATACAATCCATCCAGTTGTGATTTCTTAATTGGAGGAAAAGAACATCTGCTGTTTGCATTATTACAACCAAAAAGGCAATCCAGCTAAATGTCCAGGAAAATGCAGATGTGTGCTCTCCTCCACTGTTTCTGGAAGCTGAGGTGGATATTGCCCTGCTTGACCAGAGGGTTAGTTCAGGAAGGAACCTGAATTGGGTAACAGGGCCTTTTCATGGTACTGTTGGAGTAACATTAAGTGTGATTCTAGGAAAACTGGCTCATAATGCCCACTGGTCTCCCTGTGTGAACAGGATCCAAACAGCCCTTGCTTCTGACTTTGGTCCCTGTCCACGTAACACAGTCGGACTGTTGGGAGTACAGTGTCACTGTAACAAGGTTGGAACAGTTCAATGGAAATGAAAATACGGTTTTGCTGTGCATGGGAAGGGCTGGGCTCTGCCCTCATGCTCAGTTACAGGTTTGTAAATGCACTTGGGCTTTCCATTTGCTGCAGCTTCAAAGCAATAAAATGTGTCTCCCCTGAACTGAACCCGCCCGGCCGCCCATGGCTTTATTTATAAACTGCGGCTTGGGTTGGGCAGGCAAGGTGAGAGTGTCACTGTGCAACATCCACTGCCTTCCAAAAACCACCGTTCAGCTGAAAAGGGTGCTCAAAATTTTGTTATACACATTTCCTTTGTGTAAATAAATGTTTACAGTTTTATATTAAAGATTTGAATAAGAGTTAGATCTTCTGACTGTATATTTTTTACTTTTTATAGATTTTAAAACTATAATTCTTTATATATGTGTTTGGGGGGTATTATGGTAAGTTTTATGCTTGTAAATGGAGAACAGTTGAATTTGATGCTAACCTTTTGTCATTGAAATGTATAAAGAGTCCATTAATCCCCTTATTCTTTTACTACAATTACTGGTGCACACCAAAAAGAAATCCTTCACTTCTGTTTTATCATTATAAAATAAATATTTTGCTAGTGTATTAAACATACATGGTGTGACTTTATACATTTGTGTGAGCTGAGCAGAGTTCAGCATTGTCATTCCTAAGTGAGATGGTGCCTTCCCTTCATCCCAACACAGTTTGCTCAGCCTGTTACTAAGGCTCAAATTCTGCTGTTGTGTCTTACCAATTCCTACAGTTTCAGAAAGTCAATTTAAACAGGCCAGAACTGGATAAAGGGGCCTTAGAAAACTTTACTTTGAAAATAAGTCTTTATGCTACACCCACTGCTTCCGGAATTTTTTTTTTTTTTGGAGTGTGGTTGTAGACCTTAAGCTGGGAAATTCAGCTGCAGAGGTGGCTGTTCCTGGTGAAAAGGATGTTAATAACTACCAAGACCTCACATGTGCAAAATTGTAGAGTTCCAAAAATATACCAGTTCCCTCAAAATAACAGGCCTTGGGCATTCCAACTGGTTTCCTTGAGAGTTGTTTCGTGTGGGCAGATGGCACACAGAGAAATCCAGCTGAGGTGTGGGACACGTACTGCAGTCAGGAGTTAATGTTTGGGAACAGGGAATGAAATACTGGCAGAAAGGTGTGTGAAGATTTTGGGTTAAAGCTGGAGCAGTCCCTGAGCCCCTGCACAGCCTCAGACATGGAAGGACCGTTCTCCAAGCGGCCAAGCTGGTGTCTGGCTGTGCAGCTGCTGTGTTTGCAGCCCCAGCTCGGAGCCTTCGGGTTTCCTCACAGCACCCTGACTTACCAGAGTGGGTTTTTGGTATATTCCTACTCTACAAAGTTTTGTGTTGTGTTTGGGGGAGGAGGAGACCTGTAACTTCAGAGGCTTGTAAAGAACCAAATGTAATAATAAGTAACAGTACCAGGATCAGCTGCTTTCAGCCCGTGGGGAACTGTGAAGTTACTACTTTATTAACTTTTGCTTTATTGTCCCATTAAAAATGCTGCATTTTAGTTATTATTGAGTAACCAGAAATGTCCCAAGCAGACCCCCACTGAAGTGATGTGTGTTTTTCCAGATTCTAAGGAGTCAGTGGCAGCTTGTGACCAACCTTTGCTCAGAAACTGATTTGATCTTTTTTTCCTTGAGACTGGTGTTTTTCCTGAGACTAATGTAATTCTGTAATGGAAGGGTTTTCTCAACCCAGAATTGCTTGTTGAAATGGCATAAGCAGAAAAGAGACTCCTGGTGACATTTCCTCTCTGACTTTTATCCTGGACAGCCCAGATGAAATCTTGGGTCACCAATAGGTTCACTTGGGGTTAATTGTTTTATTACTATTTCAGTCTGCTGGTACCTTGGAGAGTCTGAAGTCTGAATCAACGTGAGTGCTTATAGAGAAAGGGAGTTGCTATTCTATATGTGTGGGTTTTCACAAAAAGTGTAACATTGGATATTTGAAGTCATTAACGAGTTTTCAACTTGATGTTCTGGGATTTTGAAGTGATGAAGAGCCAAACTAGAACAAAAAACTTCCTGTGTCCCATTCAGGAGACACTCTAGGTCTGGTATGTGCACAGACTGTACTTAGGATTTGTGTATGTGACTGAAGAGAGAAATGCAGTGGCTCAGCCATGGTCTGTGCCCTCTCTTCACCAAAATTAATGGAAAGCCTTGGTTCATAATGACTTACATACACCCTTTTCTCTCCTATTTGATTTTACAAGTTTTAAAGTCAGAGTAGTCACCCATATGAAATTGCTCCAAAACACAATATTTTGAATTGATGCATCTTTTACTTTTGTAGAGTAGGGAAAAAAAGTGACTCAGGCCTAAAATATTGCTGGTTTTCAAATTTCACATTTTACAATTCTAATGGCACTGTAACATTTCTGAGGGTCCATGTTTTTCTACATCCTCTGGTGACTTCCATTTGGAACTGAACTTTTATTTTGTATTTTAGCCAGGAAAACGTTTGTACAGCAGAACCTTAAAAACATCAGAAATCTACAGAAGGTGACTGAGTGCTGGAAAAGAACTTTACTCTTATTTGGTAACCTTAGAGCAGTAATTAGTAGGATTAAATACCTGAATGTTCTTTTAGCAGTTACAGAACCCAGTAACAGAATTAACTTATTCCAGCTGGAGTGTAGCAAATCTTTAACATGGTCAACTCTACTGCTTGGAATAAGAACAGAAGGTCACGTCATTAATTTGCAATTGCTTGTTAATAATTTTTACAACCTCTCACATAATTGAGATGCTTCAGAGCTCATTAAAACCAGCAACAAAAGGACTGGAAAGAATTCCATCATCTTTCCATTGCTGGCAACATATAATTCAATCGTGGTATAAAATCTGTAAATATAATTACAAGAATTTCGCAGTTTGCCCATGCGAAGGTTTTTGCTGCTCCACCACTCAGCAAAAGGCACTTGGCTGGAATAGACATTTTCTGGTGGCTGCCTGGCTTTGGAAATCCCCGTGGTGTGGAGAGAGTTAAGGTGAGTTAAGGTGTGGTGGAGGAAACACCTGTGCTCAGAGGAATAACTCAGCTCTGTTGAAGTGTGTGGTGTTGGGAGGGTGGGAGAGGTTTGGGGCGCAGCTGCACCAGCACACCTGGCTGGGCTTTGCTCCAGAGGCACCATGAGGGATCAGATGGACCTGCTGGCCACTGTCACCGTTTTGGGAGTCCTGGAGCAAGGTAAATGCACAATGCTGGGTAGTGTTGAGCTAACTGTGTTAAACCTTGTGGAACGTGGTTCCTGTATTTTGCTTGGAGTCTCTGTGGAGTGAAAACTGCTGTTTTCCAGCATGGTAAAATGATACAAATGTTTGGCCATTCATGGCAGAAGTGTCATTCCCAAGGGTGCTCGTTATTAAATAGGACTGGAATGATCTGCAAATCTCAAAATGTTTAGACTTAAAGCAATTTCAATAGAATGTTCTTAAAATGGTTTGTGATTGAATTTTAGCAGGCAACCTATAACTTGGAGTGGCTGGTTAATAAAGGCAGGTTAATGAGTGTGCTGCTGAAGAGGTCAGTGTATAGACAGGCACTGTGTGTCTGTAGAAAAGAGCCTCATGCACACAGGTATTTCTCCACTGTGACCAGTATTATTATGTGTTCTTAGAGCTTAACTGCACAGAGCAGATGACAAGATGAACTGACAGCACAGTAATTTGGAAACTAATGCAAGCCCTTCTGGTCAGAAATAGACACAGACATCTTCAAAGGAACTCAATGACTTCTTGTAGTTTAAATAGTTGCGTTTAGACCATTTAGAAAGAGCAGCGTTGTTGCAAAGCTCTGTTTAATTGTGGTCCTCTGGGCAAAGTCTCTCCCCCTTGGGCTTCAGGAGGGTCATGGAAGGGGACACAGCCCTGCCTGGGGTGGGGACAGAGCCCCCATTATATTAAAATCCTCACATTTCTATAAGGGAAGGTTGGTTTGTGGGGTTTATTATTACTGAATTAATTCACTGTAGAGCTATCACACCTCTGCTTACAAGTGGATGTGAATCTCTGAGCAGCCTGATGTATTTTTAGCCATCAGATGATAAATCTCTTAATGCAAGTATTATTTAAAATACAAATATGCCACTTGAAGAATAGAGCTCAAGATTTCTGAATTATCAGTAATTTCCACTCAAACAATTTACAGGGAAATATCTACAACTACAGGTGGAAGATATTTCCATATTATGATGGGTTTTTTCTTATTAAACTAAGTGGAGGTGAGAGAGCATTTAGTGTGCAAAGGGAAGACATGAAACAAACTTGAAGTTTAGTCCCAGAAATGTTCCTAAGCCCTTTTCCTTTGGGAAACCCTCAGTAGCAAATCCCTAGATAGCAATTTTGTCTCAAATATATCTGTTTTATGGGAACTTCAAGGATTTTTTTAAAGGTTGCAGCCTTAGGCATTTTACTTTCATGCTATGCAGAACATCCCCAGGTGTGAAGCCAGCAGATAAACAGCAAGCATTGCCACCCTCCTATCTGTGTTGGCTTGGATAAAGTAGCCTGGTTTTATGGTCTCTGCATGGCAAGCCAAGGAGCAATAGCAAAATACTGAATGTTTCATATCTGTGGTTTGAAATACTCGTGTCACTGTGATTCAGAGCAGTGCAGCAGCTCTCCTTGCATATTTTGAGGGGACATTCTGTAGGTGAGTTACA
Source organism: Sakesphorus luctuosus (assembly GCA_013396695.1). Classification (NCBI taxonomy): domain Eukaryota; kingdom Metazoa; phylum Chordata; class Aves; order Passeriformes; family Thamnophilidae; genus Sakesphorus; species Sakesphorus luctuosus. Next base: position 71,130 of record VWZD01005430.1, on the reverse strand, counting down.
GATCTGGGGTTCATTCTGAGCAGGTGAGCACTGAAGGACAGACATGGGCTATACCTATGAATATTCCTCCATCCCATCCTGTTGTAGGAGATGTAGTTTAATGGCTGAGCTTGGTACAGCGTTGGTTGATTGTTGTTTTTCCTTTGAATTTTCTGGGACCTCACAGTTCTTACGTTCTTTCAAGTAACTTTCTCCTTTTTAATTCAGTCAGTCTCAGTTTAGTGAAGCTCTGAGCTCAGAGCTTGGTAGGTATGTGCCCCAACCCTGTGCTGAACACTGTGCCACAGAGCAGAATTATTCTACCCCACTTCCCCCCCTCCAACCTTTATTTCACAGCTTCAAAGGAAGGGAAGCTTATGCAATGTCACTGCCTGTCAGGCCCCACAGGGCTTGTTTGCCAGCTTCACTCAGATGTGGCAGATAACAGCTATGATATGGTTTGACAAGTGTGTGGACATAATCAAATAGAGAATGAAGAATATTTCCTCTGAAGAGCAAAGTTCAGGGAGAGCTCAGTCCCTGCAAACCGCGCAGGAATCCACACAGGTGATTAACCTCGAGACATGAATCACAAAAAAAAGTGGTTTGAGAGGTTCTGCAGAGTAGGTTGAACTCTTTTTCTCGGAAAATCCATGCTGAGAAGGCCCATGCAGTGTGGGCTTTATGAACACCTCATTCTGAGAAGTGCTTGTGGGGACTGATTCTTCCTCCTTAGTGCTTTACCCAAACGCCAGCTCTGGTGGACAGCCAGCCCTCCTCCAAAAGGCCCCTGCTCTTCTTGGGTGGTTGTTCTGCGTCTTATCCATCCCTAAGTGTAAGGGACCTGTGTGGGATTGTCTGAGTGTTTTCCCCTGTATACAACCAAGATGTTATGAATAGCTGATGGAGAGAGGGTTGATCTGAAATGAGTCTTACCTCTCTCATCACATCCAAGAATCCTACATTAGGAAAGGTGCAGATGGCACAAAGCAGGATGAAGAGTGTGGCCACCACAGTCAGGCTTGTGCTACAAGGCAGAGCTGTTCATGAGGCAGGAACTTCAGCTCAGTCCATTTCTGGGATGAGGCTCTGAGAGCATCAGTTGGGGTGAAGAGGTGCTTACCTGACATGAGGTATCAGGATGGGTCATGGCTTCATCTTTTTCCCCGAGCTCTTCCAGCTGCTGCTGAATTCCAGTTTGTTACTGCACACCTCTGTGCCTGGATTCACAGAGGGGTTGCTGTGTTGTGTTCTGTCAGTTCTCTGTGGCAGGACAATACCCTCAACCATGATCAATGTGCTATAAATGAATCAAAGAGGGGGTAACATACTTGTTTCTCCCCACCTTGCTCTCTCAGCACCTCTCTTTTAGGGCTGGATCACTGTGGAAGACACTAGAACATGCTTAATTGTTCTTAAATGTGTTGTCAAAGGAATGTCTGTGTGTTTATATTACTAAAATGTTGTGATACACAAGTCACATAGCATCAGATTATTTACATTTCTAATTCCCTTCTACATATGTTCTAATGCCTTTCTGCAGGCATACATCTTGTCCTTAATCTTGGAACATCTGTCCCTACTTTCCCTTCTCTATCCTGCTGTTCTGCTTTTATCTTTGCTACAGTAAGATCAACCACAAGGCAGGCCTTGCACCCTGGCTCCTTGTCTCTCTGCGTGATGCCCTGGAAATGTTGCTGCCTGAGTTGTTATCTGCTTGTCCAAGTGTCTCAGTGACGCTGCCACAGACACCAAAGTAATTGGTTTTTATAATTTAGCATAAAAATAGGAGCTTTCAATAAAAGCAGCAGTGTAGTAGTGCTCCTAAATAAAAACACTTGAAGCATCAGCAATCACCTATGGGAGTAAGAACCTTCAATAAATAATGAAAGAGTCCAAATCTTCATGTTAGCAAGTTCTCATTGTTTTACAGTGACTTTCCCTGTTGTTTACAAATGTACAAAGAACTGATGTAGCAGACACCAAGTCAGTGCCTCAGCCCAAACGTGGCACAGGCTGACAGCAGGTATTGGCAGCACCTCTGCTCCTTGAACTGCTGGAGCCTTGGGGCTCCCCTGAAGGAACAAAAGGGAAGAAATAACCACCTCCTTCCCCATTTCCTTTTGCTGCCATGATTATGAACATCTCTAATTGACTTAATGATATCCCAGTGCTTGACTGGATGCTGCTCTGTGACAGAGACCATCCTTGCATGAAAGCTTTGCACCCATTAGGAGCAGCAGAGAGTGTTGTACATCATACCCATCAGACTGGCTGAGGGTGTGTTGATACTCCAAACACAAAGTGCAAGATTAAGAAATAATTCTGTAGTGGGAATGGACTTGGGAAGGTTTTATTTTGTGTTGCAGGACCTGGTGTGCTTGTTCCACTGGGGAGCAGCACCAAGGGCTCTTCTGGGTGTGATACCATGCAAAGTGCCAGCCAGCACCGGTGCTGTGCCAGGACAACCAAACCTGAATTCAAAGTACAAGTGTGAAATAAATGGCACATTTATTCCAGGTCATTTGTGACAGCCCTGGACTATTGACCTGGAGCATATCAGCTCTTTCATTCTAACCACTTGATTCTAAGCTAGATAAAGTTTGGCTAAATAAATACTGCTGGATTGTTGCCATTCCTGTGTTCTGTTTTTAGCCTATTTTGCACTGCAGGTGATCTATGCCCGTAGGAAGCACAAGATTTCCCCTCCTGAAACAAGAGGTCACCCTGAATTTGAGCGGATCTTCAGAGCTCAGTAAGATTTTGGCTTTGTTGCAACGACTTTGTCTAGGTATGACTTGAGTCAACTGTCACTGTCAGGAGAGACTGGTCACCCTCAAGTCTCCTGTGCACTTGTTGCTACTAGTATTAGATTTTCGTTTTCAGTGCTTTGCATGCAGAGGTCTGAGTTTTGATTTAGAGCACTTTGGCTGGAGTGTTTCTGTCCATCCATGATAATCCTCCTTCTGGCATTGTGAGGCAGCCAAATTACAAATTAGTGGCTGTGTGGAAGAGGTGTGGAGCATTAATAATTAGAGACATTAAATTTAATAGTACCATTGGCTCCAAATGGTGAGAGCAGACGAAGATATATTAATAACCTGGTATTTGCTTGTAAGTTTTTGCTGTTGAATTGAAGCAAAGGGCCTTGCTGGCAGAACCAGCCACGAGAGTGCTTTATTTTTTTCCCTCTCAGAAGCCACTGCAGTGTGAGGGTCAGCACTTGTGGGGCCGTGCTGGGGCTGTTTCTTTTTACTCTGTTCCTATGGAGAGAGCAATGCTGGAGCTAAACTGGAAACACTCACAGATCCCCTCGGCTTCCAGCAAGCACCAGATTCCATCTTTCATCTCAGTCATCCTGTTTTGTAAGCGACTGAAAGGAATTGGCTGGAGCTGGTTTGAGGGGCAGTTCCAGCATGGCACTAAATGCTGAGCAAAGCAGCTGCTTCATTCGCCAGCGAGAAGGAGACATTTGTGGAGTGCCAAAAACACCCTCTCTGGTCCTTCTGTGGTGCCATGGCAGGCCAGCCTGCATGGAGGCATCAGCCTCTGCTGGCTGTGGAGCTGCTGATGTGGCTTTTAATTAAATGCTTTACTATTAAATGTGTATTAACCAAATTGTGCCACGGACTGTGGTGTGCTGGGAAGCCCTCTGCTATAATCTGCAGAGAAGGTGACCTCAGGTAGCTCAGACTCAAGAAAATATTGCCTTTTTGTGGGTTTTCCCCTCTTTTTCCCCTGTGGAAAAGCATACAAATGGATAATTTGATACAGATATAAAAGAAAGAGGGGAGAAATGGTATTGATGTATTACTCACTTGAGGAAACCTGGCAGCTTCCCCTCTCTGAGGCTCAAACTCCATTTGCAGCATAAGATTCTTCAGACTTTTTTCAGCTCCCAGTTTGGCTCCATTCCCCAAGGGTTGGTAAATTTTTGGCCAAAATTAAGATCAAATTGCCTAGGGAATGGTAAAATGTAGGAGAAACTGAGAAGTAAAATCAATGTCTTTAATAGCACAGCTCCCTCTGTCCTTTCTTGTGTCTCTATTTTTGTGACTACAAGAAAAAGGAAGAAGAAAACCTGGCTCCAGATCTGATCACCTTCCACTGAATTTTATCTGGGAGAAAGCTCTTTCTTCATCTGTGACTTGTGTGACACCCAGACTTGGGCTGTGCTCACCCAAGGGGAAGAAAAACCTCCTTAAATGCTGGCAAGGAGCCTCCCCCAACAGCTGTAGGTGCAGCAGCTCTGGGCGATGGTGCTGTGTGTGGGGCCAGGATGCAGCCTGTTGAGGGTCCAGCAGAGACAAATCTCCACCTTGGCCATGGCTTGTTATTCCAGGGTTTTGGTTTGCTCTGATGTGCATTTCCAGCTCCCTTCTCCAGCCTCAGTAAACCAGGCTCCAAAGTACAGGGAGATGGGTTTAACTCTCATCTCTCTCATTCTCACCAGGGCAAACTGCTCAGAGTACTTCCCAATCTTCATTTCACTCCTCTGGGTTGCTGGAATCTTCTTCCATCAAGGTAAGAGGGATGGGGGGAACCAAAAAATCCTTCCACAATTTAAATCCCACTGTGACTCAGACCCTTTCTGTGCCTGTAAGGCTGATATTTGGGGAAAGCAAAGCTCCCCTTTGGCTGGATGGACCAAGGAGCACCCCAACCCCAGCATCCATGAAGCTGCTGAGAGCAGCTGGGTCATCTCCTCCCTTGAGGAGCAGGCACTGGCAGCCCTGGCTGCTTTGCTGTCCTGCTGTGCTGCTCCTCTGGGATAAGGTCAGGCCATCCCTGGGTGCCAGGGGGGCAGCAATCTGAGCCAAAGCTGCCACACGATACCCAGATCGCTACATCAGAACGAGAAACCATAACCCAAACAGTTACTCATCCACTGTTCATCTTGCACCAAGTGGCTTCAGGGATCTGGTTGCAGCCACAAGGAAATTGCTGCAAGGAAAGACCATGGAAGGAAGCATTGCCAACCCAAGTCCCAGGGCAACTCTGGTGGGCAGAGAAGTTCATCCTTCACAAAAAAGGAAGGAAGAAAACCCATTTAAACTCCCACAGTGGTTTAAAGTTTGGTTTTTACCATCTGCTGGGGGAAGCAGGGCATGGGTTTTCATGCTGGAATGCAGCCCCAGCAGTGTCCAGGGATCCTTGGCTCCATCAGAACTCAATTCCCCTCTGCCCCACAGGTGTGACTGCAGCATGTGGGCTGCTGTACCTCTACACCCGCCTCAAGTACTTCCAGGGATACACGGTGGCTGCACAGGGACGGTGAGTACCTGGCTGGAGTGCAGGCACCCCACAGCAGCCCAGGGAGGCTGGGGGTAGGGTGTGGCCCCTGGAGCAGGTTTCCTTCCCAGGGGTGGGACTGAAGGCTGATTTGCATCACCACCTTTTCCTCTCCTCCTGTCCCACGTGCTCATGGCTGTGTCAACTCTGCCCTGACTGTCTCAAAGGAAGGTGGGGATGCCAAGCCCTGTCAGCACACCTCGTACCCTGGATGGGTTGGCAGTGCCTGACCTGGGTGTTTTCTCCTGCTCAGGTTGGGACCACTGTACGCCAGTGCCTGGCTGCTCTGGCTGCTGGTGGGGCTGGCGCTGGCCGGGCTCCTGGCACACTTCCTGCAGCCACACATGGACAGCAGCACTGGCATAGCTCCTCCAGCCCCAGTGAGAGGGGCCATGGCTCCCCCAAAACCCACTGTTCACCCTCAGCCAGGGCAGGCAGAGTGAGAACCTCCCTGGCTCTGTATTCCCCTCTGAGGAGAGGCTGATGCTTGCACTCCTCTGCTCTTCAGAGATCACAGAAAGCAAACACTGCCCAGCTCCTGTTCCTGCTGAGGGATTTCACTGCTGGGTTTTGTAGCACTGTCTGCTCTAAAACACCTTTGGCTCTGCCTCATGGAGCACAGATTGACCCGTGTCTCCTGCTTACTGCTGTAGTGATCTGTGTTGGAAGAGACACATCATGGATGCACAAAAATAAACTCCTTTTCTCAGCAGGAATCACCTGTGATTGTCAAAGGTGCTTGGGAACTGGTGTGAGAATATCTGAGGGCTGGGGACTGGGTTTCATAGGAAAAGCTGCTGTGACTAAAACTAACTGGAAAGGATGGGTAAACTTGTCTTAACCATATCCAAATACTGGGAGAAAAGCCTGAATCTAGTCCAGGTAGTAAAGTCTGCGTTTGGCACTGACTGAATGACTTTGGCTTGGCCACAGCTTCGTTTATCACTCACCCCCAAGCAGGACTTGGTCCTCTCTGGATTTCACCCTTCACTGTGAACTTGGGGTTGACAGGGCCGCAAGTGACTCTCACTGCTGCACCAAAGGTTTAAATTTAGCTTTTATTACAGTGCACATTATTTTATATATTTATATAGAGAGATGTACTTGAAAAATCAAATGTATCCAATAATAAAAAATACAGCACATTAAAGTAGTATAATGCATTCCAGTGTATAGCTGAAAGGACATTGGGATTTACACTAATCCCTACTATTTTTGAACTGGGCTACTTCTGCTTCTTTTTTCCCCCCCAAAAAACTCACATCAACAAATAACTGAAATAGTTATTTAAAAAAGATGGTTCTCTGCACTCAATCTCAAGGCATGAAGACACTGGAGACTTCACTGTGAGTTAAGGGGCTGTGATCAATGCTGGCAGGCACAGTGTGGCGTATTTTATTTTTTAGTTTTCCCTGCCATACTCAGAGCTCCAACCCCTTCGGATTCATTCCTCCTCTGCTAAAGGAGGGTCAGTCTTTGCCCTCACTTAACCCTCAGCTGTGGCCAGGACTGTTGCCTGGGCAAGGGCAAGGCAGACCTCAGTCTCTGGCCGCCTCCATCCGCCTCCATCCCAGCGTGCCGGCGGGGTCAGTCGGTGGGACTCAGCATGACCAAGCCCTGCTCTGTCCCCAGATACAGCCAGAGATTGCCCTGTCCTGGGCTGAAGGTGCTTTTTGTCCCCACGGGCACTAAAGCTCATCCTGGCCCCAAAATGCCCCGTGTCCGTGTGTCCCGAGTGGCAGCCGGCGCATCCCGAGCGGCCGAGGGAGCGCAGCAAAGCCAGCCCTCTGCACAGGTTCTGGGGTTTTGCTTTTAGCTCCTCTTCTGGAGAAGGTGTCGGGCGTCCTGGCCTCGCAGCACCGCTGGGGATGGTGGTGCCAGCCTGGCAGCAGGTTTGCCGCGGTCTGTCGGCAAGTGCCGCCTCCGGCAGCCGGCCCTGCGCTGTCCCTGTCCGGGCAAGGCGCCGCGGGGAGGAGGGAGCGGGAGGGAGGGAGCAGGACCGGGATCCACGAGTGTGTCCATTCTGCCTCATGCCCGTTTCACTCTGCTTTTTTGATGAAAATCTGAAAGAAGAGAGGGATGGGATCAGAGTGATGTGCAGGGCAGCGGCGGGGACTTGCTGAGGGAGCCCGGCTTACCTCGCTCAGGATGATCCACACCGGGGAGTCGGTCTGGATGGACAGCCTGATGGCCTCCAGTGGCCCAAAGGATGGGTCCACCTCGCCCTCTGCAACGCCCTTGGAGAATGAGCCTGGTGGGGGGAGCACAGGGGTGACACAGGGGCAGTCCCTTGGCATTGCCCCTCCACCTTCCCCCTCCCCGAGGGCAGCCCCTGCCCACAGCTCAACATGAGATGGGCTGAAAACCAGCAGTGTGGATGGCCAGAACAGTTCAAAATGCCACACTTTGGGAACAAAAATCAGCTAAATAAAACCAAAAGGAGAGTATTTGGCTACATATCACTGCTATGTAAAAGGGGGCAGAATTGCCTGATACCCTTTGACTCTTTTTGGCTGGGATTCTTTTTTTTTTAAATGCAACAGGGATAAACCAGCCAGCATGCAGAGGAATGCTAAAATGGCAAAGTGCAAAACGTGCCAGGGAATTTTATTTGTCTGTTTTTTAAAAAAATACATCTTAGCAGGGACACCAGCGCTGTACCACACACTGGCAGGTCCCTGGAGCTGCAATCACTCAGTCTTGTCTGACGGTAGGACAAGCACTAAAACAAACTCAGGTGGCAAGAGACAAAGTCTGACCTGCAAATGGTGTGAGTACTGAGACCACAAAAATCGCTCATGGTGGAGGATTTTAGCCCCAGGTTAAGCAGCTGGATAATCTACATAACCTGGTCCCAGCTCTGAGCAGAGACAGGCAGAAACACAGGACCAAAAACTGAAGTGGACAACCTGGTCTATGAGGAAGGGCAGTGGAGCAGAGGAGAAAATGACAATTAAATCCTGTTCTGCCCTGGCCCCTGGCAAGCAAGAATTACTCTTTGCCAAGCAAACAGCACTGAGGGTCTTGATTCATGTGTAGGTGAGGACATGTTATCAAACTCAGCAGGCACTTTACCTCCCGTGCCCCACTGTACCTATCTGGATGTAGCCATCCGGTGTCCTGTGGTATTTGACGACTGTGCCTCTGCCCTCCTGCAAGGCTTCCTTATCTGACTGCAGGCTCTGCAGAACAAGAGGAGTTCTGTGCAAGGCCAGTGGCAAGAGCCACACAAAAGCCTCAAGAACAGCAGCAACTCTGGAGCTGCCCATGCCGGAACCCCACGGCCCTTCATGCCCTGCCTGGCACCCTGAACCTCATGCCCCTCATTCTGCCGCTTCCATTGCACCATCCTGGCTCCATCCCCTCCTCTGCAGCCATCCCACCCATCTGAGCATCCCCTTTGCAGGCAGGGATGGCTTCCACAGTGATGCTCAGCACAGCATTCCACTCCTGAGGTGGCATCACACCAGGTGTGACCCTCTGGCTCCTCCCCAGCACCTCTCAGAGGCACTTGAGTCTTGTTAAGATTTTTGTGGTGATTTAAAGTAGTTCCCTTTTCTCAAACCTCTTCTGCTTCCCACTCCACCCTCACCTCAATTCTCAATAAAACACTTACGTCAAACGGCAGAACCTCCACGGTGGTATTGAAGAGTTTGTCTTCTGGGTGCTCGATGTTCCCGCTGCGGAAGAAGAACCTGTGACAGAGACCAAAGCCATGGACACCCACACTGAGTGAGGGGGGACAGCTGAATCATCAAACAACTCAACCTAACAGGCACCTTCCCAAAGAGCCCATGGCACATGGTTTGGCAGGAGACTTTCTGTGCCAGACTACCTGAATCATGGATTGCTCACAGGTGCAGGAAAGAAAACGGCTCTGGCAAACATGGCCCCACTGAAAATTATCCTCCCCCTGCAAGAGCACTGCTCCTTCCTCCTGGGCAATCAGGCAGGAAACAGGCAAGATATTTAATTTAAATTGCCAGAATAGCAAAAGGCAGCTGTCTCTGCATGCCCCAGGCTGTCTCCATGCCCCCCAGGCACTGACCTTTCAATACGGAGCGGTTTGAAGAATCGGAATCTGATGAAGTCTCCGGCAGTGGGAGTGAAGGCCCAGAAGAAGTCCTCCCGCTGGTAAGCCTTCTCCAAGGTGAAGTGCTGGTAGGTTTTCAGGCTGGTGCTCACCTCGGCAGGAGGGTTGATGTGCTCTTTCCGCAGCGCCTGCTTTCCAAAGTCCTTGTCCTTGGGGGGCACAAAGCAAAAGGGCAGGGAAGGGCCGTGAGCTGCTCTTGCCCGTGAGAAACAGGGGTCTCAGCAACAAGGCACAGCAAAGTAAAGGCTCTCCATTTGTACAGCACTGAAGGATGAGGGGTGGAAGTGATCTGGGGAAGGCACCAGGCAGGGGAATGCATGACTGGATCCCAGGGCACAGTTTCAGGAGAGGCAGCACAGAGAAACACTCCTGCCCTGCACTCTGATCCAGCACCAAAGAGCCTTTCATTGTCCAAGCATCCCTGAAAGCATGTCCCTGCCCCAGGGCTCTGGAAACAGTCCTTACACCTGAGGGGAAGGCAGCTGGGAGAGTGACAATAGCATAAAAGGACTGGATTACATGGCCTGATGGGCACTGCACTGTGACACAAACTGGATTACACCACCCATTTCCCTGGGTATTGCACAGACACAGGATGAGCACAGCACAGGGATGTGTGTCTATGGGTCCTGCACACACAGTTGTGGGAAGCTTGATTTTGTTGATAGTTAAACACACATCAACAATTTAAACTCTTACACAGCAAGCTGTAGTTCACTTATCACCAAATCCCAGGAACATGGAGTGGGGAGGGAAGGAAGTCAGGCCAATTCAGGAGTGATGTCTCCAGGGTTTTTCAGTAGATGCTTCTAAGTCACTCACCCTGACATGGTTTGGCACCCAGGATGGGTGACCAAGACTGGTAACAAGGCTTAAGAACTGGAAATGACTCTCAGTGCATGTCACTGACATTCTGAGGAGCAGGAGCTACCTGAGCTCACTGTAACCAACAGAAATCCAACTGCCACTGTTCCGCCAGCTGCTGTCACTGAAGTCCCCAAAAGCAGTGAGTACCCAGGTGCAGGCATGTAGGCCAGGCCACCTCTGGCTTGGACTGGCAGCTGGTACCCACCTTCAGCTTCTGTATCTTCCCAGCCAAGGAGGAGTGGGTTCCCACATGCTGGAAGAGCGAGGGCTTGAAGCGGATCCTCAGGTTTGCCTTCTGCCTGTCGCAGTGTTTCTGAAATGACACAATCCCACAGTGCCCCAGGCTGAAACCTCTGTGGGCAACTGTGGCCCGTGAGAGGGATGGACACGGGTATGAGGAGTAAGAGACAGCCCTGCCTCTTCATCTCTACGCTCTTCTGCATTATTTAAGCTCTAATTTGGCAAGAAGGTTTTTAACCACATTATGGAGAAACCAGACTTTCGGCCACTCGCCCACTGGGCTCTGCTGGGCAGCCAGAGTGCCCAGGTCTAAGTGCCAAATCCCTCCTTGCCAAGCACAGTTTAGAATGCTGAGCAGAATCCCTCTGTGCTGCCAGCAGGGACAGCCAGAAAATTTAGTTTCTTTTGTCCTTGGCTTATGGGGAAAGCCTTTTTCCTTCAACTCAGAGCTTGGGATCACCCATGTCTGAAGGTACAGCACGGCCTGGGATGACTCAGAGCCCAGGTGAAGAGGTACCAAGTGTGAGCTATTTTTGGATGGGCAGTTTCCAGTTTGCTGGCAGGCAGATGTAAGCAGATGTTCAGCACGTGCCATTGTCAAGGCTGTTGGGCTGTTTCACACCTATTCACCACATAAATAAATCCGGAGATGCAACTCCAATCCAGGCAGTGATTTTTCATTATGTGGAGGGAGAGAGACAAGGAATAAAGGACAAAAGGGAAAAACGCTGAGAGCGTGGGGAGGTGAGAACTCACATTTTAAAAATAGTTCATTTATCTCGGTTTGGAGGAAGAGGACAAAAATACAGGTTAGAAACAGTACAGAGAGGGTATTTGTTGCCCAACTTTTGCTTTTCCAAGAATAGAAATGCATGCACACCCCTAACACCATCTGCTCTTGCGGCCTCTCAGCCAGGAGAAACCCCAGCAGAGATCCCACTATGGGTGCTCTGTCACTGGATGCCTGTCACAGACAGGACACCAAACCAAGCCCCAGCAAGGGCTGCCTCCACAAGCCACTGCCACAGTGCAGGGAACTGGGAAATTCCAGGCATGACCCCTGCAAGCTGCAAAGGAGATAATCCCCTAATCCAGCTCACGTTACATTAGAAAATTAAAACTAGCCATGCTAATGGGACAGACCTTACCCACTGCCAGCAACACTGGATGCAACCCCATTGGGTCTGTCTCATTCTGGATGGGGAAAGGAGGAGAAAGGGGAATGGAGGGTGCTACAGCATCTCCTGATTTCTCTTTCTCCCCGTCTCCCCTTCTGCTAAAGAGGCATTTGCTGAAAGCAGTCTTGTCTCAGCCAAGCCAGGAGAGGGAATGGCTCAGCTGGTGGTAAGAAGGTCATCCTTTCACAGAGCTCTACCTCAGGTAAATCTAAAATTAGTTTAAAAAGAAAGAGCAGAATATACCCAGAGCAGCCAAAGCACTTACCAAAAGCTCAGGTCAAACAAACTTTCAATCAAAAAGACAAATCCTCCCTACTACCAATTTGATTTTGCACAGTGGGATTTACAAGGGAAAGTCATGTTTGAAAGGGAGCTGTGCAGAGTTAATCATGCAAACAGTGGGGGGAAAAGGAGCCAGAAATCCACATGGAAAGTAGGTTAATTTTTAAAAAGGCAACATGTTTAAGAGGTTTGCAGTTTCCCCTGGGAAAATCTTGGTTCCACCAGGTAGGAAAAGATGAGCACAGATGAGTGAAGGAGAAGCTGATCCTGCACAGCGGGATCTGCATTTAATCAGTGCTCAAACTGAGGATTTTGAAGGCGAGGGCACAGACAGCAGCAGTATTCCCAGCTCCATCCCAGCATCCCACCCACTTGGCTTTGTCCATGGCTGTGTGGACTGTGGGGGCTGCCAGACAGGTTTGGGAATTGCTCTGTCACACCTGAGCACATGGCTTGTACTGGCAGGAGGATTCAATGGACATCATCTGAGACTGGTCCTGCTGTACATGGGGAGTTGGAGCTGATGTCATGGCCTCTGCCAGGGATCAGGCCAATTTAAACCACGTCCTTGCCCCAGTTCTGCAGAGCCCTGAGGATGTCCCATCCCCTCAACATGTAAATACAATGTTCATTTCCAGAGTGACCACTTGCTCTGGCATTTGTCACCACAATGTAGTTGTGACCATGAGGTCTGTCCTAAGTGACTGGCTCCGACCTCTGCATGGGGACTCTGCTGCTTGTTCTCCACCGGGGGAGAAGGGCAAACATGAGTAAATACAGCATGTTCAGAGGGGAGACAGGAGAGTATCTGGTGGTGAGCTCATCTTTCATCTGCTGCCACACACGCTCCTCCCCTGCCCTTCCCTCTCTCTTTAGCCTCTCTGTGTTGCTGCTGCTGAGAGCTCAAACACAACCTCTGCAGGGCACAGGAGCTCATGGCTTTGCGTGCACATGGCTCTGCAACTGAGACAGCAGCATGAAAACAGAGCCCATTTCACCTCCCTGCACCCTCCCAGAGACCCTGAAAAGAGCTTGGTGTGCTCTGGCTTCATTTTGGCAGACTGTGCACGGTGGGCTTGCTCTGCGTCATCTGGGTGAGCTCTCTGGGCAGCCTCCATGTGTGCTCTGGGTGGGTATGGCACATGGGACTGGCATCAAAGGGTCATTCTGGGGTCACAGTCAGCGAGCAGGGAATGGCTTCAGGGAGAGAAGCACACCGGAATGAAAAACAGCCCAGAAGAATGGGAGAAAAGACTACTGTCCTCAGGGAGTGGAGGAGGAATACCGTGTTAGTGCTTAGATGCAGAAATAATGCCTTTTCTGGCAGCTGCAGAATATAGAAGCCTCAATTCCCAGGTCTCTGCTTACACAATACACAAGGGCACCCTGTGGCACGCTCTGCAGGGACAGCACGGATCGGTGCAAAGTCAGTTAGCACCAGAGCTCACAGGAAAGATTCTCTGGAGACACAGCCAAGCGTACATTTGCCCACACACAACAGACGGTGTCCCTTCAACTGAGGCTGTGTACGTACTGCATCTTTCTCAGGGTTGCAGACTTTCACCCAAAGGATGTGATCCAGCAGCCAGTCAATGGGTTTGTCCTTATAGAACATCAGGATGAACTCCACGATCAAGCTCAGATCCAGAGACTTGAACATTTTTCCTACAGCACAAAGAAAGAGAGAAGAAAGAGGAGCTGCAGTGTGAAATGGTCAAGAATCAGAGCTGGGAAGTAAAAACTTGGGAGACTGTGCTGTGGAAGTTGGATCTGTCCATCTCTCTATGAAAAGGAAATACCATGTGGCTCTGGGTTATGTACCAGCACTGCTGGCACTGCTAATACAGTTCCGGATTTAATATTCATCACAGAATTAGAAAGCATTAGAGTCTCACAGGTCACAACAGTATCAAAAGGTCTAAAACTCTCCCATTCAGTAGTGAGAAATAAGGATGAAAAACATTCAGCCAGCTGCAGGACAGACCATTTCCTGCCCCAAAACCTACAAATTTTAAGCCTGTCAAACCAGTATCCAAAACAACAGATCAAACTGCTACTGCAACCATGTCCTGTGATTCCCAAAATAGTTCTGGGCTGATGTAAACTTCCTTTTGCACACTCTTAGGCAAATCCAGATCCCATCCAGCCTAAAAGCTACTGGTCACATCTAAGCTGTCTGGCTGTCAGCTGGGCCACTGACCAGGTTTATTTTTACTAAAAGTGAGTATCCCCAGCACCAGCTGCGAGGATCTTTCTCCCCTGTGCAAACACAAGGGTCATTGCAAAAATAGGCAGAGATCAAGTCCAAGTATTTTACCGTCTCGTGGGGACAATTTGTTTGATCAAGAGCATGAATGCTGGCAAGAGCCATCAGGTATTTGTGCCTGTGCCTGATGGGACTGGGGTCAGCAGGGGAGAACGTTACCAATGAACCCCAGCTGAGAGAACTCCAGGATCATCCACTCCTCAGAGGGCTGCTGCAAGGCAAAGTTCTTCATCGTGCTGAGATAGTTTGGTTTGGCCACAATATCATCCTCCAGCTGCAAGAGGAAAGGACATTCAGTGCCACTGACACATGCAGGTCCCAGTAACAGTTTCTCTATGCACAGCAATCCCGGCACAGACCAGAGCAAAGCTCCGGCACAGACCCAGTTTATTTCAGAAGATGCTCCAAGCAGATTTTTCTCATTCAGTCTAAGAGGTAAAGGAAGCAAGTATTCCTGCCCTCCCTAGGTGGGAGGTCTCCAAGAGTCAAAGTACTTTAGAAACACAACTTTTGAACCTATCTGGTTAAAACCCACTGCCACTCTGCTACATCACACAACTAGATGTGCTCTTTGCCCTCTCTCAGCTGGTAAGAGACACAGTGAACTCTCAGATACACCATCTTCCCTCCACCTCCTGCAACAAACCCACCTGCACATAATAAATGCCTTTGGACTGGGCATACATCATTAAAAAGCAGTAGTCCAGGTTCTGCTTCGTCCTCCACCTGCAAGAGACAAAGATGATGGGAGCATCCATCTCTCCTGGGATAGTGGGCTGCTCCAGGGAACCTCCTAAGTCTTGGTTTAAGCCAGGAAGGTGACACAGCTCTGGAAGGTGGAGGGGATGCCATTTGGCTTCTCCCTTTTGGTCTCAAACTGGCCAGCTAAATGTCACTGGAAACCTCAGGGACTTCCAAAGTGAAGATAATTTGGGTTAAAACAAGCCCCTCATTTGGTGATGGAAACACCAAGCCCGGCAAAACTGGTGCCAGTTCATCCCTGCCACTTCATATCACATCCTTAGCTCTTGGGTAAAGCAAGCTTAAGGGCTTTGCCTGGCCCTGCAGAAGAGCTTTCCCTGCTGGAGTCAGCTGGGAAGATGCTGCAGTTCCTTAATTCAGGGCTTGCTTGTTTATAAGTTTATTGATTCTTACCTGACTCTTTCCTTGGGGTCCCCAAAGGATTCCCGCAGGTGGGAGAAATCAGGATAGAAATGTGGTGATGGGGAAATTACCTCCAGGAGACCTGAGTGTATTTCCTTTGGGAATCTGAGGGAGAAAAACAGCAGTAAACAGACACCTCCATGTCTGACACACTGTTTCATAGACCAATCACTGTGCCACAGACCCAAACAAAAAGTACAGCCTCTAAGGGCAAACTTCCCCAGCAGATAGTGCACTTCCTGGCCTCACCAAAGGACATCAGCAGGGATTGCCACGGAGTTTTTAAGCTGTTCTCTCCCTCCCATGGTCTCTATTAGCCCCATGTGTTCCTCTTTGGGTCAACTCTAAAGACCAGCTGTGAGCACCATGTACTCTTTACAGGATTAAATGACCTGCAGACTGGTTCACCAAAGGGCTTGCTGGCATTACTGGCATTTAGAGATTTCCCAAATGCATCAGTAATTAAAATTAATTTTGCTGAGATTATGTTATACATTTCTGGCAAGATGCTTAAAGCACTGCTGTGCTGTAGTTTGGAGAGCCAGCAGGAATTCTACCTAGTTCTCTTACGCTGATAAAATCAGCATCTACTTTTCCTATAATGGTTAAGAACCATTTTCCTGTAAAGGTTAAGAACCCTTTAAAGAGTCAAACTCAAACAGAAAATAATGTCACCCATCTGAAAACTAGGCACCTACATCACCTTTGCAAGCAGTACAGGATTGCTCTAACAGGATTGCCAGGATTGCTCTAACTCTGAGAGATAAGTGGGAAAACCAGTTATTTTTATACTGCCTTTTCCAGAACATTTGGTGCAAGGCTGATTTCCTTTGTTTGTGCAGAGTCTGGAGGACGGGAGATGGGGCAGAGTGAGACAAAGCAGCAATACTGCCAAAAACTTCTCACTTATTTTCCCCTTCCTTATTCCTTCCTTGGGACTGGCAGGTTTTTCAGTGAACATTTCCAAATCTTCCCTTCCTCAGGCAGCAGTGAAACAGCAGCTTCTCACTGAGCTGACAAAACCTGCACTGAAGCAGCAACAGCTTTCTCCCTCCCACGAGAGAAGTCCAGCCTGCCCTGGCCCCAGACCACCTCAATTCAATTTGGAAGAGAAATAATTTCAGTGAATCAGGGAGGGGCAGGAGGCACTGGAGAGGGGGATGACGAGAAATCAAATCATTAAGTCAATTAAAGTTTCAGGTCTTCTACTCAGAGGCGCTCTCTGCAGCGGCGCTCGGTAATTTCATCAGGATCCATCGGACAATCAGTCCATTATCCCCCGATAAGTGTGTCCTCCTGCCAGCAGGCAGAAGGAGGGGAGCCCTGCCAGCTCCTGCACAGCAAGATGGAGGGCTCTGTTTCAGTTCTTCTGCAAGTGCCCGGGAACACAACCCTCCCCACGCACTTCCCAGCCCCTCTCCCATCATTGGCTGGGGGGTGGGAGGATGTGCTGCCCTTTTGCTTCTCCTTCATAGGGCGACTGAGATCCTTTGGAAATACACAATCACAGGAGCTCGACCGGAGTCACTGCCCCTTCTCTTGCCACCTTCTCCCTTTGCCTCCCAGCGCTGATGCCGTTAACGCCTGGACCAGCTCACAGTTAATAATCCATCACCACCTTCTGCTTAAATAGCCACAGATGAAGCTGCAAAAGCCACTAAGGCTCCAGGACATAAATAGCAGCCAGCACCACAGACAAATGTACTGAGTGCCTGGAACAAGGGGGAAACAAACAGGCTGGACTGGGAAGAAAGATGGATCATGGATTTTAAGCAAAACAAGGCAGGAGCATTTGGATGTGCTTACCACACTGCCCAGATTGCACAGAACAGGTACAGGGCTGCACTAGACACAGAAACAACTGCCAGGATTGCTGCAAATTTAAATTGTCCATCTCCTCACAATGCCCCAGGACAGAAGGAGCAAAACAGAACGGCATGACTGTGTGTGTTAAATACTGTGAGCACAAAGCAGCCTCCTGGAAGCTACATATGGGATGCATTTTAGAAGAGCAGAAAGTGGAAGCGACAACAGCAAAGACAGCACAGAGTTTAAAAATGGGAAAAAAACCCCTCTGAAACAACAACAAAATACAAAAGGGAAGCAGAAAAGTGTGTGTTTTCTCCTTAATGAAGCCATTCCCTGGCATTGCTGCAGGCACAGGCCATACACTGAAGCCATTTGGAAGTGCTTACAAGTTTTTGATATTCTCTGCCACGCCGGCTGTGTACTGTGGGTCCGTCTGAAAGTGAAAAGAAAAGCAGTGTTAGAGCCTTCAGCCTCAGCTTGTGTCTCCCCAGGTGTACTGCCAGGATCTCTCTATGATTTTCATTCACCTTCACCTCTCCTTATATCCAGTTTTACTCTCAGGAGCTCTCCTTTGTGGTCAGTGTTAACCACAGGCATCACACACCAGAATCCATCCCAAAGGATCAAGACCCTGCACATCTTCCCCATGTGCTCTCATGGCACTTCTGCCCCTGCCAGCACCAAGTGTTTGCACAGTGTTAACTTCTGGGCTATTTATTTTATCCCTACACACACTGGCTTGCATCCAAGTGAATACCCTTGGCAGAAAAAGATCTCCATTCCTTTGGTGAAAAAGAGAGGTTTATTTGTAACTGTGCACCATTCCATGTTCATTTTGACACTTTCCTTCTTAGATCCTCAGTTTGTTCCCACAATCAACCTGGCGACCCATGCTGGGAGCCAAAGGTTGGCAGCGCTGCTATCTGCAGATGAGATAAGTGTGAACACAGGGACAGGCACCAGACAGAAAACATCTGCAGAGTGACTGGGAAAACAGAGCCCCAGAACAAAGGCCAGGAGACCCAGAAGCAAAAACTGTTCCTGTTTCCTGGTGGTGGCATTGTTTTGGGCAGTCACGTGGATGACAGGACTATGTGTCCCAAGTGGATCTGCAGACGCAGCATCACAAAAGCCACGACCAGAAGTGAGACACCAGGGATGTGTGTCACAAGCTGAGGACAGCACTTCCACACTGGAATGGTGACAAGGGAGGGTTTTCTGGAGGGGAAAAGGTCCCTTTCCTAAACAGGGTTCAGAGTCCTAGTGCTGGACTGATTTCTTACCTCAGTGCTGCAAAAAAATAGCAACAGGAAAAACAAAGGCAGGAAAGATGCTCCTGGCTTTGGCAGGAAACATGCAGCTCCTCTCCAAGAGTCCAGAATGGTGTGCTGCTGACAGCCAAGCTGGTCACCTTTCCCCAGGGCTCCCCTCTGGCAGCTGAGGAGCCCCCAGCTCTCCCAAGCAGCCCAGCCACTGTGGATGACACGTGCAGTGGCACTTGGGAATGAAAAGTCCCCAACCCAAAAGGGACACCCAGTTGCTACACTTGTGCTGTCTCCAAATTACTCAGCATCTGCTCCAGGTTCACACCACCCTCTCCACTATTTACTCTTTATCCTGTGTCCAAGGAGCCCTAAGAAGTGCAGGTACATGGAGAAACACTTTGGGAAGAGGCAGAGCAGGCACAGCAGAGGTAGGCACTCGCATAGCGGGATTCTGTGTAGCTCCAAGGGTAAACTTATTACTGCAGTCTAAAACAGCTGGTTTGGGTCAAGTTGCTTGAAACCTCTCATGCTTCAACTTACACACTGCAAAAACAGCCACCAAACCTTCTTCTGGCTCCAAGGGAGAAAAATGACAGCCAGGACCAAACCTTGAGGTGGCCACTTTGGGCTGCACCCATCTGTTCACATCTTCTCCTTCTACAAAGTAACAGCCAGAGCCCCTGAGGCCAATGCTACTCAAAATGTCACATTAGGGGTAAACAGGCAGCAAACCTGGACATTCATCTCTGTTCTGCTCCCACTAACAGGCTACTGAGGTTTATCTTTCTCATCGGATTTCTGGAAATTAAGACAAATGCACTTCAGGCTCAAGAAAATAATCCTGAGGGGAAAGCCATGGAGAAAAATAACCATCTAAACCCATAGATAAAAGCAGCTCTTGCGGATTAATGTATCAAGGCTTTTTAGCCCTTGGATTCAGCAACTGACTCTGGGCTCCAGGCACCAGTACAAAGAGGCATATTAGTCTTAGCTCCAAATCACCGACTCTTGGGTTTTGAGAGGGGTTAGAACTGTCTTACAGGTATGTGGTGAAACAGAGCTGCTTCAGGAGCAGGTCAGAGAGTTCCCCTAGACATGGTCATGGAGCAGCTCCAGCACATTTTGGGAATAACCACTCAAGCACCTTGCAAGAGGTGTCACGATTTACATGAGATGTGCCCCACTGGCAGCTGCTACCGTGACACACTTGCCTGCTGACATCCTGACCCTCTCTGGCCCAACTGGTGTTTCATTTTGGGCAAGACACACCCGATGATCCCAGCTGGATGACAGCCTAAAGCTGGGCTTATCTGCCCAGCAAAAGGCAGAGCTGGTGGCTGGGTCAGCAGTGTCCTGTTTGGCAGCAAGTCTGGCAGACAGTGGGAAGGGGGACAGGGAAATGAGGCAAAGTGGCAAAGCTCTGTCTTACCTCAGCAATGAGGACAACGATGACAGAGTCCTCCTTCTCCTGCTGAGTGAGCTCCGAGATGAGGGAGTTGAGGGTGTCAGTGAGGTAGGAATGCACCTCCCGCTTCACGCTGGGGATTCCCATCACGACAGACACTGCCCAGGGCCATGGAGAGATTTTAGAGAGAGGGCTGTGCTGGGCAAGACACTTTGCTCTGCTCCCTGACCACCTCATGGTTCACCTGCTCAGTGCCAGGCTCTGTCATTAAAGCAGCAGGTTGGTGGGTTCCTGGGCTATGCAGGGTTCCCACAGTCCTGTCCCCCAGACCAGTGACAACCAGCAGCACCCCAGAGCTCCAGGCTGGCAGGTCACACTCGGCAGCCAGATAGACTCTGCCTTTTCTTCCTGAAGAGATGATGTCTCAGGAAAACACCCAAACCTCCTCCTCCCTTCCCAGAGGGCTTTTCAGCCTGCAAACAGCAACTTCAGGACCACTCTTGTTTAGGAGGGGCAAGTCAATTCTTTGATGTTGGGTTGGGATTTAGGAGCAGGGCGGAATTATCTAGTAACCAAAGTCCTATTCCAGATGGGACTTCTCTCCTTAGATGGAAGCACCCTGCAATTATCTGACCCCCTTCCAGGCAAAGGCTAGAGCACTCTGGAGATGGAAAGCAGCAAACAGCATCTGGCAGAAGCATTGAGAACATTTTAGGGCCAGTCAAGAGCACAGACAGCACTCCCCTGTAGACCCACAGACGTGACATGGCTTACCCACCCCACATGTCACGATACCAAAGAAGCTTGCATGATGCATGCAGCCGTTCCTCCAGTCCTGCTCATTCCTGTACCACAGCCAGGCCCGGAGGAAAGGGGAGGGACAGGCACCAAGGTGAGGAAGAGCACCAGAAGCAGCACTAATTCCCATTTACCTCCAGTGCGCCCCTGTCCCACATGCACGGCTGGCTGCAGACTGTTCTCCTTAGACAGCAAATGTGGCAAATGATGGAAGATGGTGGGAAGGTGCAGCACATTCTTGTTGGTGATATTCCACAGTTTTAACTTGGTTTCGTCTTAAAAAGGAAAAGGGAATCAATTGCAAGGCACAGTCGGTAGGAAGAGACTGCAAGGCAAAAAGCCTTTTTAGAGCAGCCTGGCCACCCGAGACTACTGCTGGGTTATAAAAAATCAGGCCAACCTTTAACATGCTACCACAAACCCAATTAAAGTTCAGCAGGAGCCAGGAGGGCCTCAAAGAAGTCCCAAAATATTTGGGAAGGAGAGGGGAGAATGAAGATAAAATGAAGGTCAAATCAGATCTTTCTGTAGAGATCCAATTTTCTTCAACAGAGCAACTTAAAAAAAAAGAAAAAGAACAAATAAATTGGCGAGGGGTGCTCAGCCAGCCTAACTCCTTCCTCCCCCCTCTCTTTGGATACCCATTTTCCATATGGATTCAATACACCCATAGGAAATGGCAGGTATGACTTTCAAGGGAGAAAAAAAGCTTGTAAGCAAGCAAACTGGCAAATATCCTCAGCAGAGGCAAATCTGTGTTTAATGACGCATATGCACCTCTAATTAAACAGGAGTTTAAGAGCTCCCAAGTCCCTCTGAACTCCACAACTTGCTCGTGTCAGAGGAGAGAAGAGCAGGTCCTGTCCAAAAACCTGCACACACGCACACCACGCACACCTCTCTACCTCCTCATTAGCAACAGCTTCAAAACAGCCCGAGATCCTCAACGTCTCTGTTTATTCACCAGATAAGCTGCTCCAGGTCCGGTTTATATCCCTCAGGGCCTGCTTCTCCGAGAGTGCTCTCTTGATCTCCTCCAGGACCAGGTTGAGCTCCTTGGAGCGCTTCAGGCTCTCCTGCTCGGCTGCGTGCAGTCGGTCCCGGAGGGCGAGGAACTCCCGCTGGTAGATGTCCACAACGTCACCTGTGGGTGGGAAAGAGAGAGATGCTTTGTCCTCTGTGCTTGGAAGGTTTCTGAGGCACAAAAGCAAGGCCCATCACTCACACCTCTCCTGCATCCCCACTCCTTCAATCATGGATTTAGGGAGCTGTGGTCCAGCACGCACCCATTGGTGAGAGGGTTGAGAGAATGCAGATTAAATTGCAGAACTACAATAAAGCTACTCCATTTTTTGTGTTTTAACTTGGGTTATAGGTCATGTAGAAATAGAATCACAGAATCATTGGGGTTGGAAAAGACCTCAAGATCATCAAGTCCAACTGTTAACCCAGCACTGCCATGTTCAGCACTAACCCATGTCCCCACTTGTCACATATACATGTCTTTTAAATCTCTCCAGGGATAGTGATTGCAACCACTTCCCTGGGTAGCCTGTGACAATGCTTGACAGATTTTTCTGTGAATAATTTTTTCCTAATCTAAAACTCCCCTGGTACAACTTGAGGCCATTTCCTCTTGTCCTGTCACTTGTTACTTGGGAGAAGAGACCAATCCCCACCTGGCTACAACCTCCTTTCAGGTAGTTGTAGAGAGCAATAAGGTTCTCCCTGAGCCTCCTTTTCTACAGGCTGAGCCCACCCAGCTCCCTCATCAGACTTGTGCTCCAGACCCTTCACCAGGTACACAGATACCACAAATAAACCACCTCCTGAGGGACCCTGAGTGATGGAAAGTGAGATGCTGGCAAGGGGAAATGCTGCTCTGCAGTGAGATGAGAGTTTGGACAGCACCTCCTCCAGCTTCCAGAAGAGCATCCCAAACTCTAACAGTCAAAAGAGATTTCAGGAATCTCATCTCTCCAAAACATGTCAGGATAGCTGCCTGGATGCTTCTATGAATTCAAGTGTTTGTGGATGCATCATAAACATAATATATAAAAAAGAATCTCTTGGTAAGGTAGCAAAGCTCTCTGTTTTGAAACAACATCTTATTCCCATGCCCTGTTTAGGCAATAAAACTACCAAGAGCCTTCAGCTGGAACTAACTATTCAATAGCTGGGAGTGGAATCGGTGAGCCACTAACAAAGCTTCCCAGGATGTTTTTTCCTCATTATTAATGAAAGTGCTCATTAAAAATACACTTTTATCTGTGGTCACTCATGTGTTTTCAGTTAGACTATGTAACTTACAGGACTATACCCAAAACAGATTTATCCTCTGACTTAACCCAAACACGACCGGGAGAGGTAACTTCCCAACACAGGGCTAAATATAATCAAAGCAATTGAAAAAAGATACACTGGCTGCATCTACAACTACTATTCTGGGGTCCATAAAGAAAATGTAAAAGGAATTTTGAAGATCAGACATCCAACTCCAAAGTACAGAGTTTCCAAGACAACAGTGCTTCCCAGTCCAGGTCCTGGTAAAGCTTTTGCCTAGGAAAAGTTTCCCCTATTCTGTCTTTTCCCTCAGAAAAATCTTCTTAAAGACTCACTGCTGCAGCACAAGAGACCCCCCAAGGCAGCCTGGCTCCCATTAACCTTTTGACATTATTTTCAAAGCCATGGCACACGGGGAGGGAGCGGAGGAAGTTACACCCATTTGATTACTCCGACCATCTGACAACACATTATTCAGAGAAAGTCAAGGATAGACATAAACAAGACCAGTCCTTCCTTTTCCTGTGCAGCGCCGCTCGCTTTCCCCTCCCACCAAGAAAACATTTTCAAATGTGCAGAAAAACAGGTTAACACCCAGCTTTGAGCGCTGCCATGGGAATTCACAGGAGGATGCCAGCTTTAAATTGACTCCACGATTGAGACCTTTACCTGCTGGTACCTCTCAGGCATAAGGATACATCTTTCAGCATCCCAGTATTCTAGATTGCAGGCTTTCCTGTTGGTATCTTTTACCAGTTGCATCTGTGAACACCAGCAAGGAATAAGTCTCACTTTCTGTTTTTGCACAACATGATGGCTTGTGCAAGGCTGGAAGCATTTGGCTCTCAGCATCTTGGGGGGTTACTATCCTGGGGATACTATCAAAGCCAAATCACAGCTAAAGGCTGCCATTAGACCTTGTTCTGCAATACCTGGAGCAGAGTAAAGGCAAGGCTTTGCACTTAATGGCTTTTTCCAGAGCACTGCACTTCATTTGTGTCAGATTTAGAAGGGAAATGTCACTGATTATTCAGTCACTAATGACCTGCCCGCCGAAGCCAAGAGCTGTACTTTTCCTTAGACTGCAACGGTGATGTGCAGTCAACCATTTGCTGCTTTTCTGGCTAATGGTTGGAAGTGAAATTGTATTTGTTTCCAGTGCTCTTGTCCTATGATGTCTTCGTAGGCTTTCCATTCTTCAATTAAAATTTCATGAAATTTAAAAGCTGATCGATCATGACTGGTTCTGATGACAGCTTGAACAATCCCAGACAAAGCCTGAGATGGGTGTACAGTTTCCCATGAATTTCCAGCAATTCTGCAATGACACGTGGCTGCAGATCTGTGTCCTCATAAAAACCCTCATTGCTCAGCCAGGGAGGGCTCTGAAAACCCACAAAGGGCAGCAGAGGATAAGAGAGGGGGAAATTGGCTCCCATCTCTTACAAGCAAGGTTGGACACAGAAGTGATTTGCTGCTAATTAGGCTGAACAAATTTTTCAGCTAGTGTCAGTTCAGCACAGAGCCTTTACTTACCTTTCAAAGCAGCAGCACTCCCTATCTACATATTTATTGTATTCCCTCACAGCACAAGATAACAGAGCTCTTAAAATATCCCCAGAGTCAAGCACTGCAGGACAAAAACTCCTGGCTATATTTAAAAAAAAAAAAAAGAGATTTAGCTTATTTTTCCTTTGGGCTTAAAATATACCAGTTTAAGAAAGAAAGGTGTTAGGTGACAGGCTGCAGGACAGACCTGGGAAACCACAAACTTGCAGCACACACTGTGCATGGTCAGCGCCCTGCAAAGAACCCACTTCTCACCTTGCCAGGGCCCATATTTGCACTCAGTGGTTTTTCACAAGCTGTTTTTAGAAGCAGGCTGGCTGTGAAGCTCCAGGAGGGCATCAAGCAGCCTCCAGTGCTCAGCAGGGCAGGGAAGCAGCGCTGGGCACAGCTGAGTGCCAGTCACCATCTGTCCATCCCACGCTCACTGGAGCAGATCTGGAGGGGGGATCCCTGGAGTCAGGAGCAGCGTGTGATTGAGGGACAGTGGTCACAGGAAGTGTCCCCTGGCTGAGCATCACTCACCAACCAACGTCCCCCCACACTCCCTTTTCTCCCTGCCTTCTCCTGGCCACAGCTGCCAGGCTTCATTTTTTTAGCTGAGAACCCTGTGCTGGCTTGGCTGAGTATCAACAGCAACCACCGGTGAAGCAGCAGGCAGGGATGGCTTGAACAGACCCTTTCAGGAGCTGGACTTTGATGATCCCAGTGGGTCGCTTCCAACTCCAAACATTCCATGATCTCCTGGCAGCTGGAATGCAGCAGATGGGCATGTGCTGGTGGGGTTTATGGGTACCCCAGGAGCTCTATGGGTGCCCCACAGAGCTGAGCTCCTGCGGCTTCCCAAAGGATTTGTCCATGCAACACAGCACCTGTTTAATAAAAAGTATTTCTCCATGATGGAGAATTCTGTGGCTTCATTCTTATTCAAGTGACTATTAAGTGCAAACCATATTTGCTGGCAGAGGTGAGGGCTGGGACAACTGTGTCCACTCTGCTTATCCATTTTCAGTTTTTGAGTGAAAGCAAAATACCTAATCTGGTCCTCAACCAGCAGACGGGCACAAAAATCAATCCACTGCCAGTAAAACCCCCACCTTTAAATCTCACACAGTCATTCACATAAATATATATATATATGTATCTATATATACAGTCAGGAATGTTATAATTCTGCATTTTGCACTCATCTTCCCAATCACACTCCAGCCTCCCAGGGAGTCTGTGGTGCATTTTAAACACGTCTGTATTTCAGGCCCAATTACTTTTGGTTTTGTTCTCCACCGATAACCTCTCCCAGCAGAGCAGACCCATGGCCAGCGCCAGAGATTTCCCTCCAACTCAATCTTTTCAAGAGCAAACACAAAGGCTTTGCTAGCTGGATTTGCTTCTCATTAGGAAGACTTTCAAGAGACTTGGTTTAAAAACTAAAAACAATTCTCAAACCTCTAAACCGTTTATCTCTATAAAATCTTGGCTCCAAGAGAATAACTGTACCTTCTGACTGGCTGTCCAAGAGTTCCCAGGGCCAAAAGAGCCAAACAAAAGTGCAGTTCCTTTACAACATAAATGAAGTTGGAGCAGAAAATTAAACTGCCTACAGAAAATTTCTCTGTAATGACTGTTCTCCCTCATTTTATTTAAAGCACTCCTTTAATAAATAACTGCTCCCCCCTCTAGGACTTACAAGGGTCTAAGGGGACTCCAGAGCACAGGAACCACCCCCTCCCTACAGCATCTATGTTATCCAAAAATGCAAACAGTGAAGCACAGGAACCAGGTCCCAGCCATTTACAGAAACTCCTGGAGTTAGATGATGATTACGGAGGGGTTTTTTTACATTTTGATGTTTAATGATTTATATAATGCTGGCACTGCTCCACACATTACACTCTAGATTGCCCAGATTGAATCGCAACATTCATTAGGTCTTTTGCTAACAGAATTTCACTGGACCATTAAAATGGATAGAAGGAGTTACTGTGCCATAGCAGTGAATTAAATTCAGCTGCAGAGATGCTAAATAGGAATAGTCCTGCTTTACATGGAAATTGGGTGGCTGGTGCAGCACACAGGTGTACACACAGGTACACAGGGATCACAGCAACTCCACAATAAACATTTTTAAAACAATTAAAAGCATTAAAAGCAAAATGCTGCCCTTTGCTTATTTGACTGTAGAAGGCAGAAACCAGCTTTGGAGACTCATCATACAAAATATCCACAAATCATCCCACCAGAAAACACTGGGAAGAAACTCTGTCAGGGTACATGGAGCTACAGGTAAGTTGTGACACTAAAAATGTTCTCTTAAGTAGCAGAAAGAAAAAGAGAGGATAGTTCAGCCATCAAAAATAGCAGCTATGATTTAGTTCCTTGTATTCATCTTCTGCCCTTTATTTATACTCTGTCTCAGTTCAGTCACTCCCTACAGTGTGTGCTATCCTGAACTGGGGCTGAATAATGTATTCTGATGCCACCCACCCTTCACAACCAGTAAAAGGCACTGGTTGCCCAGGTGGGTGATGGCAGGATAAGTGCCCCTTCACAGTCAGTGCCCACCCAGCTGCTCAGCCCAGCACCACAGAGGCTCTTGTGCTGCCCCTGGGTCGGCTGCTGGGTTTGAGCATCCCACTACACCCCTGTCACGCTGCACCAACACATCAGCCAGAGCAGGAGGCTTATTAAAAGTCAGGCTGTCTGAAAAAATGATCCTCAAATAAAGAAAGTGCTTTGCCCAGCTCCAATCCAGTGTGTGTGTGCTGTTTGCTTTAATATGGCCATTTAATAAGAGCCTGTGGTATATTTAACAGCATTTCAACCTTCAGCAGCTCCACGTAATGAGATAGAAATGCAATGCATCTCTCTACTGACAGTCCCTCCCAAGGGAACACGGGCACCTTTAAGTCACTATTTCTTTTTGCAGCAGTAGGTGTTGATCATATTTCTGTTGCGCTTCTCCTCGCTGGAGTTTAATGTTGTCTCAGCACACACGTCATCAGAAGGAGAGAGGAAAATTCATATCCCCTGTGCCTTGTTATTCCAATGTAGGAGTGACTGTTTGCATTTGAGATTCAGTTCAGACAACATGCACATAGATCTTTCAAAAAATAAGCTTTTTTTTGCTTTTGCTTTTAAAGTCCTAAGTAGTAAGTTTGCAGGGATGGGGATGAGTAGATTTCCCATTACGGGGATGGTGAACATTGTAATTCCCCATTCCAAGGAGGAGAACAAGTCCCAGGAGTGCCTGCACACAGACCCAAAAGCTCCCCAGGGAGATGGGGGATGCAGGCTCCAAAGCAAGGATGTAGAAACACAGAAATTAGGAAAGCAAACAGTAAGGCCCATCACCTCTGCCTAAAATGTCTTGGATGAGGGCAGAGGAGACAGCAGAAGCCGTCAGACTACTCTTGGGTACCTGCAGAGCAGGTTTGGGATCTCTTTCAGTGGCCCAGCTCGGTGGGTGAATCACAGCGAAGGATACAAAGAGCTCCGAGATCACTGTGAATCCCCCGGGTTTTACCTGCCAAACAAAAGCACAGCGGGAGAGGAAATTCCCGGCAGGTATAAACCACCTTCAGCTTCTGACAAAGGAACTAGTGCTTCTGATTTGTCCTGGGGTTTTATCAACCCCTTTAAGGGATTTACAGGACAGAAAAATCAGAGGGCAATTCATTTTGCTGCAAAACAGCTGAGGAGGAGAGGGGAAGAGGGCAAATACTGCCATTGATCTAAAGAGAAAGAAAATGGGATTAAATAGTGAATTTTCATCATAGCAAAAGGTTAACTATCCAGAGGAAGCCATAAGGGTTGGTATTAAACTCACCAGCTATCAGATTTAGTGAGGATCTGGGTAAGGAGATGAATTTGTGAAGTAGCCAAATACGGAGCTGACAAGGAGGTGAGTTCATCAAAGCCAGGAAAGAACAAATAATCAGGAGAAAAGGCAACAAACCACCAAACTGATGTCAAAGCTGAGAGATGCAAATTAATTGGGTGGACAGGGGGATCAAGGTATTTTTCACAAAATTGGTTCTTAACTAACAATATTAAGCAGAGAGGAGACCACAGCATCAGTGTCTTGATGCTGTTCTGAGGCACCTGCAACCCAGGGAAAAAAAGGGGGGATGGAAGGCAAACAAGGTGTTACTGTGCTTAGTGAACAGGATGGAGAATAATAGTACGAAGATTATAACATTATCAAAATGATGCTGCCTAATCCCAGAATAGTTTTCACCTCATCTGAAAGACAGTATTAATACAGACTTAAAAGGGGCTTTAGAGAGGGTGATAAGAATGATCAAAGGCCTGCAAAAAATCCCCTGCTCTGTGAGGAAAGAAAAAATATATGAGATTATTCATCTTAGGATAGGCATGATAATAGGCCTTATGATGAAAAGCATATAAAACAGAGTGATATAATGAAAATATATCACACACTTCCATGCTCATTGTCTCAAAATATAGGAGTAAGTAACCATTCCATTCAAATATTAATTTGAAACTGATAAAAGGAAATGTGTTGCACAGAGAAAGTATATTATTTCTCTGAATTCACTGAGGAATTTAAACAACATCGAAGAGCTGCAAAGTGCTGAGCCCAGGGTGGAGTAGAGCACCGTCCTGCCAGTGGTCCCTGGCCTTACCTGGGTTGGGAGCCCCCTTTTCCTTGGGAGAAGACTTGGCATTTCTATGTCTCTCCTCACAACTTAATTAGGAACACTGAAGCTTTCGTCTTCAAAGCGAAGCTAATTCATTAGCAATCTAATTATTTACCTGTGTAGCACAAATATGGCTTTCGAAGCATTTTTCTCTCAAATGGAAAGTGAAGGCTTTGTTCTTCGTGGGTTTTTTTAATATTCTTTATTTGACTGGGGAATAAAAACATGCTGAAAGTGAACAAAATAAAGCATTACAGAAATCACGGGTCATTAAACCTCGAAATAATTGCAGCTCGACAGGATTTTTAAGTGAGGACATTACACAGACAAACCTGAGGGATGGAAAGAAAGATGGGGAAAATGGGTAATGGGAGAGGCTGAAAGCTTGTACAGGTGGTCAGACCCACCAAACAAACCTGTGCATGGCTTAAAAGAAGATGCATTTGCCTAATGCACTGTTGTGCCATGTCATGGGCGTGGAAAATGCTCTTGGATGCACCGAAGGGCAGCAGGAACAGACTCACAATGTGTTGCTCTCCTGAATTGAAACTGCACATGCAGAAACCTGCAGAACCTCGTCCATGCATCACTGAGGTCCAGGCACAGGGCTCTGGACACGGACTGTGCCGTGGACTGTTCTCCTTGCCACCTGTGGCCATCAGCTTCATGCTGGATTGCAAACCATCACACACAGTAAAAACCCAAATTGGATTTGTTTGGCTCTCACCAAACCTCTAGGCTGGATTTCTTTCCCTTTCACCTTGTTCTCACAAGAGCAGCAAAGCTAGTGAGTAAAATCTCATGAAGCAGAACAACCCCAGAGGAACAGCTGATGGCTGGAGCGTGCAGGACCACGTCCCTCCGGGTTCTGGCAAGGTCCAGCTCTGGAGCTTTACAGAAGCAGAAAATCCTGACGCAGAGCAAATGCCTCGCAGTCCAACAGGAAAACCCGTTTTATTATGACCTAATTAAGTTAATAGTGAAACAGAGGCCTTGTTCCACCAAACCCCAAGGCCCCCACACATCCCGCTCTGTGCTCAGCACTAACAGCTCACAACTCTGTCCGAAAGGAATCCCTCCAAGAAGGGCAGTCAATCCCTCCAAAGGTCACTGTGTTAATCATCACGCCCTTTCTCTAGCAGCAGCTGCCACTAATTGCCTGTGAAGGAGTGGAAATGAAATTCTTGTTAATCCTTCTCCCAACATTACTAAAACCCAACATCATCATCATCCTCCTCCACAAATGACCACAAGCCACGGACACTTTGCAGCTGATGGAGGAGCTCAGCCCATCTCGGGAGAGATGTGGCACTGGTGGGTGGACAAAGTGGCTCCACTTTGCAAATTGAAGGTGAGTTTATTGATCAGCAGCAATAAGTGCCGGGACCTTTTATTTCCCCACTGCCTTGTATGACCGACCATCGCTCTCATCATTCCACTGAAGTTACCACCAGGCACAGAGAGCCGAAATCCTGGAACAGGGGGAATTTGTTTAATCAATAACATATGAAGCTTTTGGCAGGGCTGAGTGTATGAGAGAATTTTACAACAGTGAAATAAAGTATTGCTGGGTTATAAATCAGAGAACACATATGGAAAAGTTAGAGCGATGTACTGAGAGGGATATCAAGGAAATCACAGAAGTTCTGGCTGGAGTCCCTGGCTCTGCTGATGCTAATAGCTGAGAAACTTCAATGCAAGTCAGGTTTGACTTCTTTTTCCAAAAGAGTAACTCATTTGCAATGCATGTGACTGTCTTGGAGTGAAAGGATCTTGAGCGTTCCCCTCGCTCCGCTGTGTATGTAAATTGTACATCTTGTCTACCTACAGACCCGCAGCCACGAACAGATCACAATTTCCCTATTGTACCAACGCCTGATCAGATGCACGACTGTGCTCTTGGGCAGAAGCAGATTTTAAAATCACGTACTGATCACGGGATGAACTGATCTGAATTGCATTTTGTTTTACTAGTCTTAAATAATTTGCAGAATGCTTGAAATAAAAGGGATGCAGAACCTTTCAAAAATTACTCAGCATTAATATTTGAAATATTTATCCCCTGGGGTGCAGGCTGGTAACACAAGCACTTAATGGGGTACATTTGCTTCTCTCCAGAGGAAAAACAAGACATTGCCATTAAACAGCACACTTAGACCAACTATAAGTGTTGATGCTATCTGAGGGCTCTTGTTTCATTTTATATGCTAGGATAATTCCTGGGAAGAAAAACACACTGCTAAAACAGTAGGAAGACCTGACCCTCTTCTGCCTTTTGTCATTCACCAGCCAAGAAAACATGAGAAAGGGTTATCAAATAATGTCAACACCCTTCCCCCCAAAACCAGACCAGCTGCTTTAGAGTACAAAAAACCCCCTGCCTTTATTTCTTCCCCTTGCAGAAAACCAATCACTGGAAGTACAAAGACAAAACTCCTGAATTGCCAGCAACAGCAACCTGCAGTAATTTAACTTTCCCTATTCCAAAAGACAGGGGCTAAGCCAGAACCAGGCAGCCTTGGTTCCACATCCCACAGTAGCCCAACTGCAGAGCTGCCCTGCAGCCCTGTGCCAGCAGCAGCAGCAGCAGCAGAAGCAGCAGCACAGTGTTATTCCAGCAGATCGGCTCTGCTGAGAGGCAACACAGATGCTGGTGATGGCACAGCACAAGGTGGGGGGTTGCAGGACATTTCAAGGGTAGAAAATAAACAGCTGGAGGGGAGGAGGATGCTGACTACACGGGTGTCCTACTGCTAAGACCTTTGGTTGCTTATTAAATGATGCCTGAAAGCTTCTCAACAAGCTGCTGTTCTGAAATATTATTGGCATCTCCCACTCCCCCGTGCCGAGCTCAGGGCAAGGTGTGTCACGAGTGGCTCTGGGTGATCTCCTGCCAGCTGTGCTGAAATGGGCAGGGAGCTCCCTGCAACTGCCTCCTCGGAGGGCACCAACACCCAGGCAACCCCATGATCCCATGTGCTGATCCAGCTGGAAAATGAAGCATCCTCACTGCAGGCTTAATTTTGGGTCAGATCATCCTGCTGACCGAGCCAGTGATGCAAAGGAAGCACATGGGAACCAGGATGCCCTTTTTGGACAACGGCCCAAATGGAGAACAGTTTAAATGGCTGTGAAACCACATCCCTAGAGGTCTTGCTTTCTCGCAATGTCAGATTTACCCAAAGGCTTAAAGGCAATGCCCCGAACCTTACAGCCTACTGCTTACCACCTCCAAAAATAGGTGTGCTTCCCAGAGCCTGGGACCACAAGACCATGGTATTTATGCTTAATTTCACAACTGTTCTTAAAGTGCTGCTGAGTCCTGGCAGAGGACACTTCAGAGTTGTGCTGTTTACATCTCTCCTTCCCTTTGAACACGTCTATTTAAATGGATTTGGGTTTTCAGTATTTCACACACTGTTACTTTTACTGATGCCATGTATAAGGTGACCTAATTGCTATCAGTTTTCCACACCTTCCACCCAGAGGGAAGCTTTGCTACAGAAATTTGACACGTTTAGGTGCTGCAAGGAGAATGCAAGATGGGCTGCCAGGAGATTTCCAGTCTCTTTGCAGGTACCCATGAGCTGTGCCCAGCAAACAATGTCAGAGCCCACAAAGAGAGCTTTCCACGATTAAACAGTTGCATCTCATGCAGCCCAGAAAGCACCAGTGCAGCTATATGTCCTCACAGGAGCCTGTACAGGACGACACTGGATCAGGCTGTCAACTGAAGGAGGTGTGAGGGCAAGGCAAAAGTGGGCACAGAGCTCTGGAGGGGCCATGGCTGCTTGGCATAAGCGCCGCAGGGAGAGAGGAAGGAGAGGGCTTTTGCATAAAACAAACCCCAAGTACATTTGAGCAAAGGCACAGCTGGTACTGAAGGAGTTAAAAGGCAGAAATCACAGCAAACTATACCAGTGGGAGGGAGGGAGCACAGGGCCTGACCCCACTCACTGCAGTCTGCCTGTCCCAGGGGTGCCAGGAGGTCAAAACTAAGGAAAAATCCCACCATGGAGTGAGGCTCAGCACGGCACAGGGAAAACAGCAGTGTGACTCACCCACAAGGCAACTGCCCTTAAAATTTGCAGTACGAGTATTTAGAGTGCAATTTGAGCCCTTGTTCCCTCTGTACAAAGAGGTTTATCGGACTTCAGTTCCCAGGGAGGCAATTTCAGTACTCGGGTGCTTTAGGTACCCCTGATGCATCCGGACATCGCTTTGGAAATGGTCTCTCAGTGGCCACTGAGGCTGCTCAGCACCATTCTGTGAACTAAAGGCTATCATTTGAGCATGTGAAGAAATGCTTAGCAATCGGTTCATCCTTTGGAGTGCCTTTGTGAGACATCCATAAAGCAAATCACCCTGAGTGAGTCCCCTGTTAATAACCTGCCCTCCTACCCAGCTTCCCAAAGCTTCCTGTACACAGATCAGCTTTGCTACCCTGGATCACCACTGTGCACGGCTGAGAAAAATCTAATCCAATTTTCATCTTCTTTAGGAACAGAACATCAAGAGCAGGCAGTCAGCCTGTCAGATACAGCAGCAATGTGGAAGAAGTGGCAGCAGAGTTGTGTCATCATCGCCAGCAAAACCATGTCTGAAGGAGCAATGGCGATGGGTGAGCCCCAGTGCTGTAAAGGGCTGGGAGGAGCAGTTCAAGATCCTCTTTTGAGGAACTCATCCTCTTTTGAGGAACTCATTATTTAGTCTTATGGCCATGGTAAAACCCCAAAATGCATAAACTATAACATGGTGACTTCTTATGTAGGTATTTAGGACTACAAAGATACTCCTGGAAGACTCTCATGGCCATATCCAAAGCCTCGTGAGAGCAAAGGCATCATGACAGCCTTATAATTCAGTACACCAGAAGACATATCTTAAGTTTTCCATAAAAAAACAGAGCAAGCCCTGCCAGTGCAAAGATCCTGAAGGGATCCTGGATGTTGTCAGTATGGGTCAAGTGTTTATTAGCCCTATAGACCAGGGCAGGCCCAGCAGAACCACCCAGTGCTCTACACCACCTCCCTGGCATGGAGGGTTTTGACAAGGTGCATGTGCCCAGAAGTCTCCAAACCACTTCAAAAGCCACCACGGGGTCAGGATGTCCATAGAGCACTGCTTTGGCATTGCTGTGCCCCAGCAATGTCCCCTCTTGTGACCAAAACACACCCTCTGCCAAACCACCCTCAGGGCACCCCTGCAGCTCTGGCACCACTCATTGGCAACCTGGCCAGTGCATGCTGACTGGAGTTAATTCCCTGGGCATGTTTTCCTGAGGACAAGCCCAGCAGCTGAGCCTGTGTGTATATGTGTGTGTGTGGCATATCAGATTTTCAGGGGGTGATGTTTCTGCAACCCTTCCCCAGCACAGACTTGGGAGGTGTTGGACAGGCAGCTGTGCAAGCACCCAGGCACAGGCAGGACATGAGTGCTAAGCCAGCCCTGCACACCTGCAATGACAAATAAATTCTTTAACATTAGACAGCAGACTATAAAACGAAGCTATAAGCACATATCACGGCACATGAAGGGAAATGCATTCTGCTGTTAATGCCCATAACTTCCTTACAGAGAGTAATGGATGCCAACAGGAGAACAGACATCCGAGAGCACCAAAACGTGCACTGGGTTTTTTCTAAGCTTGTGCTGGGCACACCACTTGAAATACAGAATGGCTGAGTTCTTTTTCCTCCTCAACCCCCAAACCAACATAAAATGCCCATGTTTTAATAGTGTCATTAACCATTAGGACAAATTACCAGGGTTACAATGAATTCTCAGAAAAAATACTTGGTTGTTTCTTTGGAGCTGTGTTCCAGTTATTCACCAGGTTGTAGTTCAGTTTAAATAAAAAGCAAGTCCTATGATGAGTAGCAGATAAGAAGTCAGTCTAAATGATGCTGGAGGTCCTTTCTGTATTTGAAATAAAAATGTGTTATTTATGACCAGCATATTACCAGGCCTGGCTGATCCTCAGGGGCTGAAAAGGAAGAGCCAGATGACTTTCCAAAGGTGAGGAGGGAGGAAAAAAGCCAGTCATGCTTCCCAGCCAGGGCAACAATTTATAGATAGGAGCATTTTCTAACTTCAACGTCTTCAGAAAGGAGACTGTACACACACATCTTGCTGTTCAAAGGACATCTTGTGCGTATGAGCAAATTTGTCCAAATCGTTTTGGCTCCGGCCGAGGCAGCATGTTTAGTACACTATTTCCAGATGTGCTTTCTATCCCCGTCAGTCCAGCTGCTGCCTCAAGCCAAGACAGTTATATAAGCTGCAAAGCTTAATTGGATTATTTAGCCCAAATCATTGTCCAAAAGGCAGCGGGGCCGGGAAGCTGGACAGGCAGCCTGGAGAGGAGCTGCACCCACACTGGCTTGGGGGGAAAGGGAGGGAGCAGAAACTGGCAAATCAATTCAAGAGTTCATAAAGCAAGAGTAGCCTCCCCATCTCCCTCAAATGTTTTCTCACACCTCCCATCCCTTTTGCAGAGGGGGTGGTAGATGGCATTTAATTAGAGGCATGTTTTCCTACTTTAACAACAATTAAAAAAGAATGCAACAAGCATTCAGAAGACACGAGCATTCCCCTCTGCACTTAGAAGCATTTCCTGACTGTGCAGCTCCACAACATGGCATAACACATTTAGCAACTTAGCTTTCCCAAAATAGTATTTTTTTCCCCAAAACTTTGGCTGTTGTGGTGGCTTGTTTTCCATTTAAGGACATAATCCTGCTTGTGGGATAACCCATCCCAGCGGATCTTCGCAGATGTAATTATTAGGGCAAAGTCCTAAAAAAGAAAAGTGTTGCGACTATTCTTGGGAAGAAATCAGGAAAGAAAAGGGAGAGAAGCTGAAGAGTTTCCAAATGCTGTAGCTAGCAAAGTGTGCCAGAATGATTTTATTCCTTTTATTTTTAATAGAAGTGGACAGTTAAGACAGAAGTTAACACAAGTATATAAACTCACACTAAACTTGGAGCAGCTCGCCTACTGCATTGCTTAAACTAAAGGGTATGGGCACACTTGACAGCCACTCAAACCTTTGTCATGAGGCCCTGGGTAGATTTTGTATGGCTTCACTACAAGTAATAATAAAAAAAAAAGCAGCCTGGCATCCTTCTCTGCCACTGCTGACAACATTCCCACCGCTCTCCACCAGGCACAGTGCCACGGATGAATTCAACAGATTAAAACAACCAGAACAGTACAACAGGCAGGGATGTGCTCAGCTCTTCTGGAAGCAGCTCCATAAACACTGCAAATCACACACAGCGCTCGGAGAGGGAAGATGCCTCTCACTGCCCCAGCTCTGGTCCCCAAAGCATCACTCATAACCCCCAAAATCCAGGGCTGGGAAGCTGCAGTGCCAACACCCACACTGCAATTCATGGTGAATATTCCCATGAATGAGGAGCTGTGATTAACACACTGTACAGAGTCATAGTAAACAGCAGCAGTGACCAAACAGCTCTTTTCAGAAGGGCTCTCTGCTACAATCTCATGATTACCAGTTATGGAAATATTTCAAAAAAAGGCAGACAAAGAGATTTCCACAGGGCACAGCGAGCCATCCAATTTGTGCTGTGCTTGGACTTTGTAAATCAAAATCCAAGCGACGTTTACAGCACTCTAGCTGTTCCTTAAACTTTGTTTTTCTTTACTCTGTGCATTTTGTGCCCTCAGTGAGCTGCAGCCAAAGCACTGTGTGACTGATGGGAAGCAGAAAGTTGGCTCAGGCTGACTGGGCAAAGCAGCCTCATCCCTCCCTCCCCGTTATCTGCATTAAGAGCTTCAACAAATTTGTGTAATACCCAGCACTATAGAAATGGATTTCCAACCAGAAGAGCAGTTGGCAGGATTAAACAAGTAGAAAAGCACATGCACATAAAAAATCAGGAGGTCTGCACACGAGCTAATGGAGCAAGCAGAAAATCACTGGGCATGCTCCCTGGGCTGAGGACTGCTTCCTTTACGACAGACAGTAATGTCTCATTACAGGAGAAACAAATACAATAAAGATGAATATTCCATCTTCCCCTGGCTACATTTTAAGTGTTAAGCCAATACAAACTCTCAGGTTATATTTCACAAAAATAGCTACTCAAAAAAAACCCCTGCTGGCAGCACAGCAGAGCAAATTTCATTTGAAAGATAAATCCTGCATTCTTCATGGGCAGATGTGAAAATATATCAGACTTTATCATAACAGCTCCTCCCAGGAGCCAAAGAAGCCACAGAGTGAATCTGAAACAAAAAAGTTGCTTCTTTTTCCTTCTTCCCCTATTTGCCTTAACAGAGACAAAATGACAAGCAAACCAGCAGTTACTGCATCTGGTAAAGAGTTGCCACACACTTTCCCAGCGCCATGGTGCTCTGCAAAGTCACTATGGAATCAACCTGGCACTTGGGATCATCAGTAAAACACTTGGATGGTGAAGCTGCATGGATGCTGCAATTACTGTCATCACAAAATGACCATTCAGCTCCACTTCTGCACTGAGGCAAGACCGTACCAAGGCTCTGCTGACAAACACAGCCTTGTCGGGGCGTCTGGGCACGAAGGCGCCTGACACCAGCCAGTGGCTGCCAGGAGAGGCTGCTGGCAATTCAGGGAGTGCTGCCAAATGCTGAGCTGGACCAGGACATTTTAGCATCACTATTTCTGGCTGATAAAAGGGCAAACTCAATCCACCTCCTCCACAGTTTAGTGAAAACTCCTGCAAGCCAACACCTGAAATGATCTTAAAAGCCGCTCTTTGGTGCAGGATTATAAATCTGGATCAACACCACCTTCCCTCCTGCAGTAAGAACATTGCACTGAGGGGTGATTATCCACTTCTTATCAGATGGGGCAAGGAGCAAAGGAAGAAGCCTCTTTAATCAATTAAACCCCAGCGTGGTCTGAGCTAGCCAATCCCTGCCAAGAACAACCCAAGGGTGCTCCCCTAAACCAAATGGAATTCCCTACATGAGCAGAAGGCATTGGAATTGCAGTGCAGAGATGTGCACCCTACCCAGCAGTGTGCTGAACACTTAAACATTAAAATTTGTAGTTCCATACGGGTGTGCACCTGCAGTTCTCACCTAACCCCATGGCTAGGAAGGGGCTGGAGTCAAGGATGGGAGCTGGAATTGCCCCAACCAGTGGCAGGACCTGGAGGCTGAAGTGGCTTTCCAGTCTTGTCACTCCTGCAATCTCAAGAAGACCTTCCTGGGTTCCAAGTATTTTAATTAGGATTAAATAGTTAAATTTTAATTAGTAATTTTAGCTTTAATGAAATTATGAAGCAGCTGATCATTTTTACTCCACTAACTAGGAAAAAATAAAACAAAATATATATAGCTAAAAGAAAGCTGCTGTGCTTGGAAAAGCTTTCCTGTTGCCTAAATCGAGGCTCAGTGATGACCTGAAGTGCAACAGAACTGCACAAGGGTGGCAGCTCCTGAGATCTGTAGTTTTGGCCAAATTATGACTATAAACAGGAAATTCTGCTGGCCTAAAGTCCCCCAGATTCAAGCATTGGAGGCAAACCTGCAGCAAGAAGCTGCTGTTTCTGTGACTGCAGCTTGGAAGAAGAGCTTAGGCTTGCGAGATTGCTTATTTTTTTAAAAGTTGGTTTACATATATTTATTCTTTCTATAATCTCCCCCTGCCTTGCATCTCCACTTTGAATTATTTATCATCAGGTATCACATTCATTTGCATACTTTATGAGGTGCAAAACAAATGATTAGTCATTACACATAAGACTTTCTCAAACCATCTGTACCAGGCTCTGCAGCAGTTTGGTTTTGGTTTTCTCTGATACTTGGGGGGGAAAGAAAATCCAAGGGGAGAATATTGGATTAACTGGAAACACAGAGTAAGATAGTCCACATACTTGTGGATAGCAAAGCTTTATTACTCTGCTAGAGCTCTGCTCCTCAAGGAAGGTGCAGATGGTCATCTTAGGCACAATTTAACCTGTGATACAAATTGCAAGCAGCATTATTTCAAAGACTTTTACGTATTGATTAGAAACAAAGTCCTTCTCTTCCTGCTCCCTCCTTGAGTGGTGCTGATTGCACACAATAGAGAGCTATCACTTAAAGAGCCAATTAAGTCAACTTCTGAAAGGTAATTGAATAGCTGGAATTCTTAGTGCACTATTGTACTGCATTATCTTGATTGCAATGAAGGAAAAACAAAGCAGTCAGAGCAACAAAATCAGACAATGAGGCTCTAGCCATAGGTAGGAATACTGAAATGGACAGTCCCATTAACGCCCCACAAAAACATTAGCTGCTTTCTGTGGTTACTTCTGACCCTTGCTACAGATGTGAGATGTTCCTTGCTAGAAGAACCAAAAAACTTGGTCTTGTTTATTCTTTGTACTTGGCAGGACTTTGGGATGGGCTGAGCTGCTGATGAGCACAGAGCTGGCCACAGCCACCCCAGCACACCCCACTCTGGGGGAACCCAACACATGGGCATCCTGTACTCGACCAAAGGGTTTGATTAAAGAATTTCCCATGGCTGGGGCTGTGCAGATCACACCTCCTGTACAGATCCAGCCACGCCTGACAGAGGACTTCATACTGTCCTCTGTGAGAGCCATCAACAAATCTCTTTTCTGCCTTTCTGGCTACCTTCAAAATACCTGGAGGATTTTAGATCACCTCTGGGGTTTCCACACCATGGCCCAACTGGGCTAAAGTGAGACTAGGAGTTTGAAAGCTGTTGGGAAGAAGGATGTAGCTTCAGTCCCTTAGAAAAAACAAGCTTAAAAGAAAAGAAGAGGAAGAAAAAAAGAAAAAACTGGCAGGGGGGCTGGGGGGGAGGAATAAAGACAGTGATTGTAAGCTTGCCAATACTCAGAATTTATAAATACTAAGAATTTATACAAAATAACTCATTTAAATGCAGTAAAAAATCACATCACAAACTGAGAGAAGAATCCTCGGAACCTGAAGACACTGTAGCTGGTAAAAATTCACCGTGAATTTTTGAGCAATTGCTCTAAGTACTCGCAGCACTCAGGCTATAAAGCATTTACACAGGCACATAAAATAGAAGCTTTTTCCAAAGTAGGGAAAAGAGGCGCCACAAAACATAAAAATCCCTCTCCTTCCTCTGCACAGACGGCAGCCTGTGGTGTGACCTCCCACCCCTGCCCCTTCCACAGCAGCACCATCAATCCACCCAACCTCTGAGCACACTAATGGCCAAATGCTGTCTCCTCGAGGGGCTCTGGCACCGTCTGCCTCCCCACACACGTGTTTTGTCTGGCACTGGAGCCTTGCTGAGGAACATACAGCTGAGCAGGGGGAGATGCTGCAGCTTGGATGCTCCCTCCGTCTGTGCTCCTGGCAGCTACCACAGCTCGAGGTTCCTTCCCCAAGCCCTGCAGAACTTCCCAGCCCAGAACAAGTGGAGACCTCCTGAAAAAGCCCCAAAAATGCCATTTCTCCAGTAACAAATATGCCAGGAGATAAATGCAAACCCATCCTTCTGTAGACATGGCTTTTGTGTTTGAGGGGCTGCAGGGGGGACGCTCAGAGGGAGGTTCCAAAGGGATTTATGCTCCTGGAAGGTTGGAAACCTCTCATCTGCCCTCTTTTCCCAGCTGTGAAATAGCCTGAATAAAACCCAGTTGGCTTTGTAGATGGCTTTTTCCCATCAATTCAATTCCATGTCTAGGAGTCAGGAGCCACCACGCTCGCCCTACTGCTCTGTGGCCTCAGGAACCATCAGCCTGAATGAAAACATCCATTAATCTGTTGGAAGTTTGGCAGTACAATGTAACTAAGCTCTGAAACACCCGTGGTACCAACATTAGCCACCATGCACCAAGAGTATGGCATTAGCACACAGTAAGTCCTGCCCAATCTTCTGCCTTATTCACTTTTGTCAGTCACTCTTCAGGTTTTTTTGCAGTTATATCTGCAATTTCTGCTGAAAGACAGGATGCAATTTAAAGAACTTGAGCAATTTTTTCAAACTTGAATGGTCTTTACCCAAAAGAAGAGAGAAGGAAGCCCAGGCACTCAAACACACCCCAAGAGTCCTGGCCCTCAGACAATACTCTGTAAACCAGGAGCTTTAGTTTTTCTTCATCAACAGACTGAAAAGCTCATCAAATACAGCAAAGCTCCAGACTCTCCCTGGCCAGTCTATACTTGAGTCTTGTTCTATCTTTTCAAAAGCTCTTTTCAGTTACACAATCAAAAAATTCTACAAGGACTATAACTAGAATAGCTCTAAAAATTGTTTGTGCTTTCCCTGAGAGCTCATATCAACTTATTGGATGGAGGAGCCAAGAGGAGAACAAATATTTCACAAGCAGCCACTGCACATAAATATTGCCCCTGACACAGATGTGCCATGAACACAATTCCATCCTCACAGCAATTACTAGTACACTCCAGAAACAACGTTTGTAGAAGTCAAATAAACAAACAAATGTAGGCTTGAAATAAAATTATTTAACTGTCTAGCAAACCACTTCCCCTCATAACCATTATTTCCTGTGACATGTTGTGCTGGCACCTATTTCAGTAACACATTCATGTACCTGCACAGGTACAAGGGACACGTACAAATCACATCTTGCAAAACAACTGTTGGCAAAGAGCAGGATTTGAGTATTCATTGTTCCACTGCTCAACAGTTGCACACGTTTTAATTCTGACCTCAAAACACAATTTGGACCATGGCAGATGTTTCCTACAGCACAGGCTTCCTTTGGATGAAGGTTAATTCAGTTTAAACAAGGCAGCAATGAAGAAAGGGATTTAAACATTTTCTGCTCATATTCCAAGCTTAATGCTGCAGAGGTAAAAATGAGGAAAGACAAAATTGAACAGCTGAATTTGTCTCTCCCAGCCTTGGACCTGGATCGAGGCCAGCAGGGTGAGGCTGTGCCTCCCTGTCACCCAGGGCTCCCTCTGTGACACCAGCCTGTGTCAAAAAGAAATTAAATCATTTTAACGAGGTTATTCCAAATGCACACTGATGTAACTGAGAGGAGAACATGTCTCCAGTTTTAAGCTGCTTAATTTTCATCAAAAAAAGGGGATATACTCCTTTGCAAAACTCTGCTTCCTCTCCCCTTGTTACCCTCAGCAGCTCCCTCCTGCTACTCTACATTAATAAGTAGATCATTACTTCACCAGCCGCACTCAAAATCTTCCATATGATAAGATCCAATTCCAATTTCACATCCACAGAGTTGCCTACACTGAAGAGCCCTGAAATGCTCTTAACGAGTTGTGTGCACAGGGATGGGCTCTTCACACATCAGCGGAATGGGCTTGGGAAGTGACAGCTGCTTCGACAGTGCACAGGCAGTGGAGCAGTTTAAGGGCAACAGAAATGGTATAAATAATTGAAATCACAGCAAGAAATGTAGGCAGAGCAGAGGGAAACAGGGCAACTCCAAGGAAGCTGGCAGCAGGAGAAGAGATAAGGACTTCTCCTGGAAGCCAAACTAAACAAGAGAGGATGTATAAAACCCACACCTTCTCACCCCTGTGCTATGCCACACACCAGCAGACAGAAGTTCTTGACCTTTTCTGCACTGGTTGGTAACCTGAATTCTGATCTCTCTCTTGCCAACATCTTCCCCTTTCTTCCTCTCCATGAAATCTGTAAGTCTGATGCAAATGACTCCCACGCAGAGAGCTTGGTCACCAAATGATGCTGATGAGCACATGTGGATTTTAAATTCTGCCACTGACAACTGCCTCACCTACCTGGACCAACTCCACCCAGCCCAGCCTTTCAGAATGGGAGGCTTCCAGTGCACCCAGGCCATTCAGGGCACACCAGAGACAATCCTGCCCTGGGGCCTGTGAGCACCATCAGGGGAAGCTGCAGAAACAGCCACCTTTGGTTTGAAGGCTTGAAGAATAACTGAACAGCACTCTGGAACAACAGATGAGTGCTTGAAGTTTCAATCCCAGGAGTAAAACACCTCCTTTGATGATCACAGTTGCTACAAAGGGCTAAGGGTCATAATCTTGCCTGACCTTTAACTATTACAGCGATACTCCTTGACCTGCATTTTAGAAGTTACGAACAGACAACAGGACTCAGGCTAAGCGATCTGCCACTGCCTTGACACATTTCCAAAGAGACATGAAATATCTGCCTTTCTCTGTGTGTGCATCGTGCAAGTCACTCGAGAGCTGTGCAGACATCCGGAAAAAACACACCATTTCTCTCTGGGTAGCGCTCGCCCAAGCAGGATATGGCAGGAGATCATTTATAATGCTCCATGGAGGTAACACGTGGCACAACAGCTCCAGGAATCACTCCATCACAGCACCAGGTTGAAGGAAGGAGACTTCCAACTACCAACTCAGCTAACCAGATGCCTTTAATGAGGAGCAAGTAACAAGATTTCTTAATGAGGGGTTCATTTGAAGAGTGTGCAGTGACACCAAGAACCAGGTAAAAATCCTCATGAAGATCTCTCTGCAAGTCAAGATGGATATTTTGCCTTACATAGGAACCAACTGATTTTTAGGGGTCAACTGTCAGACCTCACCAGACTCCTCTTGCAGAATGTCAGTGGTTTTAGGGCAAGAGCCTGCACTAGGCATCACTGATAAAATTCAGCTCTGCTCCTAGATCCACAGTGGACACAACTGTGATCAGGGGGTGAAGAAACCTTGATACTGACTCTTCTGTGTGAGCAACTCAGTTTAAGAGCTGCTGTTCAAGAAACATGTCACCAAAATGAAAGGTGACCACATTTCTTACATGACTTGTTTCTTAAAGAGCCTCCCAGAGGCAGCAAGGATCCCACATATCCTCTTCTCTACACACAGCCCTGCTCAGCAAGAGCCTTATCAGGGTGTGCCCAACTGCACATCAGACCCTCATGCAGCCTACTTGTCCCAAATTCAAGCCTGGTTTTGAAGGGCTGAGCTTCATCATGTGTCTCTGAGAACATCCTCCAGTTGGGACGGACAAGTGACAGCTCACAGCCATGTGAAGGGCAAATCTCATGTCAAGAGCAATTTCCAGTCCACAGCCAAAATGGACACACCATCTCCTTGGATTTCAGCACAAAACTGGCCCTTGTAACCTCTCTGTACAACATGAAGATTAGAAACCTAATCCACCTTGGACAGGGCAGTATTTCTTCTTTGACTTCTCACTAAAAGCAAGGAAGCCCTTCTGTGCTTCCAAAAGACAGCTGAGCATTATCAGTGCTGCCACACCGGTAAAGATGGGAACCTTGTGGTCCCGGAGGGTCTGCCACTGTGAGGCTACATTTGGGCACTCTCCACATGAACAATGGGAGACTTTCCCTGACAAGACAGCCACGAACAGCATCTGTCCTCCAGAGTGCAAAGGAATCATGCTGACTGCCAATTCTCCTCTTCCAGCTGGAGGACAGCTCATGGGCAGCCATCTCAGCTGAAAGTCCCCAGACCAGCTCCCATTGTGGGACACACAGCCTGGATGCTGCAGCTGGCTCAGGGATGCCTCAGCTCACTTGGTGAACACCTGGCGTGAGGCTGGAGAGAAACAATTCTCTGACAGCTGGAAAATGCAGCCACCTGAGCTGATGGGGGATAACAAAGATCCAGCTGCTTCCTAGAGATGCATTTCTGACACCCACCCTCCTGAGAAGTGTGTTTTTGTCACACATACCTCCGAACAGCCAATTTCCTCTGTCCATGGGAT
Source organism: Sakesphorus luctuosus (assembly GCA_013396695.1). Taxonomy (NCBI): domain Eukaryota; kingdom Metazoa; phylum Chordata; class Aves; order Passeriformes; family Thamnophilidae; genus Sakesphorus; species Sakesphorus luctuosus. The sequence goes on along the minus strand of VWZD01005430.1, from coordinate 26,294 downwards.
CACAGAGAACAGAATTCCTGCAATGCAAAGCTTTGAAAGCTGTTAACTGATCCAGCCTCATCCAAATGTCACGGTCTCAGTCAATGCAAAACTGTTCCTTTCTCCTCCTGCCATCCTCCACTCCATCCATGGGGTGTCCATTACGTTCAAACACAAAGGCAGCAAAGAGCCTACAACAAGAGCCTCATTAACTGGCTGTACAACTGGATTTGTTTTGGAGCATGGTGCCATCCCCCACACTGAAAGGCAGAGCTCTTAATGGGGGAAAAAAATAGACCAAATTAAAAAGTATCTTGCACACCTTGATATCACAGGCAGCTCTTCTGTTAGATTTAAAACAACAGCACTACCAGCAGTAAAAGGGAAAAAAACCCCCAGGAAGTCTCCCAAAACAGCAGACCAAATGAAAGAAGAAAAAGATGAAGGAGGTTTCAAATCCGCCCTGGAGAGAATGTGTGTCACAGCTTTAACCTGTTGCAGGAAGGGGGAAAAAAGGAAGCAGGACTGCAGAGACCAAAGAATCAAATTTATTAGGACCAACCAGACAGATAAAAGATATATGATCACCAAGCAAGGATGGCTTTACTGGAATCAGCCAGCTTCTGAAAATGTCTAGTCAGCTTTAGCATTTGATACACATGAAATTGGTGTCCACACAAGAGTATTCTCCTGAAAGGATGGGATTTAATGCAGTCAAGATAATTATCTAGATCCTTCTTTATCCCATTAGTGGTTTTCATTCGCATCCTGGAACACCATAAGCGGATTGTTCAAGAATTATTTGCCATCCGCTGTTTCAATCCCGATTGGAATTATCTTTATACCTCAGTATGAAGAAAAGAGATTACATCCCTGCCAGGGCTTGCTGCAATGCCCTCTTTTCTGAGGCTCCTTTTGTTGTTTTTGTTCCATAAGGTGATGGAATGAATCAGAAAACAATTGTCACAAACATGATTTTGCCCTCTCCATCTCTTCCTTCCCCACACGTGTGTTTGGGAGGAGGAGGAGACGCTCTTCCCACCACATCCCCTGCAGGAGATGCATCACTGCACCTGCACAGACATGAAGCTCAATGAGACTTAGTCATCGAGTTACCCAGGACAGGATCCAAAAACGCTCCCAGCTTCCCTTCGCACCACAATCCACTAATAAAAGAACAAAGAATGAAACTGTTAAAACCAATTAAACCAATATCACTTGATGCATGAGAAGGAAGTGGGATTCTCTGCTCTAGAGATCCCAGGGGTGTGTGCTGAACGTCGTCTTCCGAGCTCTCTAGTAATATATGTCACTGTGCAAGCTCCAGTGGAGATCAAGCCAACGTCACTCAAACAGCCAACACAATCCCTTGCTTCAAGGCCTAAAAAAACCAAGAAGACAAAATTCCCCCTCCCAGCCACTCTAAGTGCCTGCCAGGAATTGTATTAATGGAAGAATTACATCTCTGTCCAGATAAGGCAAGGACACTACTCGTCTCCTCATGGGCACCTGCAACTGTGCCCGGCAGTGAGGGAAGGTGCCTGGATGCCACAAAACCCACTCCTCTCCTTATGGAAACTGAGGGAGGGAGGTATTCAGACCCGACATGAATAGGAATGCATGTATTTTTTAAAGAATCATGCTTTATGGCTGTGTAATGAGATCTGTAGGAGAGGTATCTCTATAAACAAGTTATTAAAAGGGGGAGGAGGGACACAATAATAGCAGGTGCCAATTACTCAGCTCCCAGCAGAGACTTTCCAATTTCTCACCTTCCCCCAAAGCAAGATGTGCCACTGTATGGCAGCACATTCACTTGCAAGTGTAAGACCCTTTTGGAGTGTTGCTTCTCTCCCCCCAAGCTGAGCTCCACTGGAAAGGGGCAGCCCATCGCCCACCAACCCTGTGCCAGGGCTCACACAACACACCATGAAATTTATCTGGAAAGTGAATACAATCATATTTTCCTTTGACTTCAGAATCTGGCCACTCCTCCCATCCAGAGCAACAGCAAATTTGTGATCTGACTGCGACTGCCAGGTTTGCATCTCTGCGAATATCTGCTTAGTTTGAGGAACAAAACGCCAGTAATGATTTTGTTATTTTAAGATGGCAGCATCGTTTCAGACAGTAAATGTCCACCCTGCAACTGGAGCTGTCAGAGGGACCATCCTCTCAGGCAAGCACACCATGGTAATGATTAATATTACAAAAGTAATCCGAGCCTCTAAAATCATTATTTCCAAAATCAGCAAATAATTACCAAGGCCCTCAGCAATCAATACCCAAGACAAATAGAAGATTAAATTGCAAAAGAAACAGAAGAAAGTAGTTAATATTTGCCAAACACATGCCAAACACACTTTTTCATTGTAACCAAATACTTCCAGTAAATAGATATTTTAGCTCACTGGAGAGGCACTTTCAGAAAGTAATAAATTAATCCAATAAAACAGACAGACAGGGTGGAACCAGACATTAACGAAACACAAACTGATCTATACAGAGCCAACCCACAATCCATGTCCTAATTATGCTCATCCACTACTCTGGTTCCTTACCTCCCCCACCCAGGTCAGCTCCTTAGCTCAGGGAAAGTACATGTTTCATGCAGATTCACTGGCACGACAAAGTGGAGAGTTGCAGCCATCAAATGATGAGGCTTGTGCTCAGCCAGAATTTGCATTTCTAGCTTTTTTCCTAAATACTTCTTGCTCCTTAAAGTCAGCAAATTAATCTTTTAAACACAGTTTTTGTTCTTCCATCAATTTCCATCAGGTACAGGATGAGTTCCTGCTGCCCATCAGCACCAGCTGCCCACGTGTGATGCCTGTGGAAACATCCCCACAGCATATCCCCCACTCTGGAATCAGCAGGGTCTGTCCTGAGGGGCTGCATCCTGCCTCACCACCACTGCTGGCACCCAAGTGGACTCAGAGCACCCCTTGACACTCAAGGACCAGCAGCATCTCCTCCCTAGACAGCCCAACCAACTTCTACCCAAAATCATTGTGTGAACAAAGCCACACTATTAGGTGAGTATCTGGTAAAGTGCTTCAAATAGTGGATAACTTGAACTGGACAAGATTAAGACAGGGAAGACACATGGGAAGACATCCAACCTGGTGATTTTCTGCTAAATCAAAGGAGGAAGAAAGGGAGGAAACCAAGGGAAAGAGAAGACAAAGAGAAAAGATATCAAAGCCAGAGCCAGAGAGCGCAATGAGAGATGACACGAAAAAGAAATAGTTAAAACATGAAAAGCGAGATCAAATAAAAGATCACAGTCAGGGCACAGAGCAGAGGGAGGGGAGACCACCACACCACTTTCACCATCATTAACTGAATAATTCATTTGACAGGTACTCGTCTGTGGCAGTGTTTGAGTCTGAGAGAGTTCAACCACCACCCTGGTCCATCCATTCACCCAGCAAAGGATGCTGTCACCCTCTTGCCCTTCACATGGGGACACGGCTCAGGGACACTGCACAGCAGCTCTGCTCCCCTGAGTGTCTGTCTTTTGGGGGGGAGTAAAGAAATTCACTTCTCCCTCAGAAAACTCCAGTTTCTTCTGTGTGAAGTTCTTGCTACTGGCAGGGTTGGTCTCACTACTGCACTTTGAATAAACCAGGCCACAGAAAAATGTAGTGTTATTACACAGATCTTAAGTAGCTCATTTCTCAGTATTAGGAGTATTTTTTTGATTATTTACAAGAGCTTGTGAAGGCTACAGAACCTTTTGGTACCACTGGCCTCCTGCCTAAGCCATGACATTCCAAGGAACAGTGACAATACACAGAGGATTTATTGCTGCCTAAGTGCAAGTAGCGACTGACAAAAAAAGGGTCTCCAGCTTAAACCAGGTTATGCCTTCCAGAAAACTCTTGCCATTACAGGGAGAGAAGAAAAACCTAAGTGCTCTAAGGCAGACTTGAAAATCTACTCAGGATGGTCTAAAATCTCACTGAGGAACAGGCATGAACCAGGCAGCAGCACTGACACAACCCAGCATCGTGCTCTTCCCGCAGTTCAGCTTCCATCCCACTACCAACAACTCCTAAACCAGAGCAACAATTACAGTCACAAGCAAATGGACACTGCAATGCAACAAAACTCATCATGAACATAAAAGACAGGTGGAGATTAATTTTTGCCCAGAAGCTTCTTTAAAGCCTAACGATTTACATTTTAATGCTACTGCTGTCCACTTTAATATAAGCAGAAATGAAAATACCTTGCACTAGACATTTCCCTGTGCATGTCTAGTCACTTCAAAATACAGATTAACCTTTAGGTAAGTATTTATCCTGTACACAGCACAGAAGGGATGGAATATTTAAATACTGGGAGAGGCACTCCAAGGCAGGGACAGGCAGGAGGGAAGATGGAGTTACAGAGCTGTCTCTGTGCATCAGAGATGCATCCATGCTAATGCACTGATCCTGGAGACTTAATGTGTCTTGACACCAGGACAAAAACAGAAGGATAAGTGGCCAGTGACACAAGTAAAGCAGAAACAGATTGTTTAAAACAGGAATCTGCCACTCCCAGATTTTCTTGCTTTGCAAGAGAAGCCTGATATGAGCTGAAAAATAAACCCCAGCACGGTATTGCTGAATAAAAAGCCCCCTACACTGTAGTGCAAATGGGGAAGGCCAAAAAAATGTATTTTCCTCTATCAAAGACAACAATCCTCTGCCTGTATCAGGATGCTGTTAAGCAGATGCTTGATCAGCCCTCTCTGAAAAGCCTCTCCTCCTAACTGCACTAACCTGCCCACTGAAGCCCTTCCATTATTTTAATAATTTCCATAGTCCTTTAATTTGCCCAGTGAGTTCTGCCAGCACAGCAGCCACCTTCACCCACCCAGCTCCACAACCTATTGGGCTTTGTCTCATGAAAAAGAAAACTTCAACATTAAAACTGGCATGAAAATTATATGGAAAATATTCACCTGAAACATAAAAGCATTGTCTCCAAATATTTTTAGGCAGGTGGCTCAGCCTCACCTCTGCAGGGGTTTCCTGCAACGCCCTGGTGGCCGTGGATGCCTGTGCTGACTCAGGCACCCCAGGAGAGCTATTTGTGTTTCTTTATACCATGAACACAAAAACTGGTCCTTTGCTGGCTGGTTTGGGTCTTTTGAATGGGGAGAACTGTGGATAACCCAAGTCTGCCCACAGCAGCCTTGTCCATCTACTGCTGAAGTAATTTCTTCACCACTTAGTGGCTTCAAGGCTTGCTAGAGATGACTGGCAGCTTCACTTAAGCTAGCAAGCTATAGATGTGTTTTACACCAAACACTAAGTGAATAATCAATGAACATTCAGGATATAAGTACAAATCAATGATTTGTTTTAGATGAATCAAAGGGAATTGTAAATGAGGAAGAGTTTTGTTCTGCAACAGAAGTAAACCAAGAGAAGTACTTGATATAACTCTGTGTCTGTGTGTTAACCTCCTCCGTCTGCTCCTCTTCCGTGCACTGACACAGACCCTGCTGTCACAGAAGCCTGACTGTGTCCTCCAAACCCCTGTGACAAGAGATGTCACTGTCCCCAGAGAGCAGATGGGAACTGGGGCATGAAACCAGCCAGTTGACTTTCCCAAGACTGGGAGAGAAATAGCATGGCAAGGACACAAATCCAAGTCTCCCATTCTGAGGCACACAGGTTAGGACAAAGCCCTCGTCCACTTCCAGCAACTTCAACTCCATCACACAACTGTAGCTCTTACTGTGGGAGCAGCAAACAAGTGCACATGCAATACAGGTCAAGAGCCTCATTTAACGACCTAATAAAAACTGCAAAGAAATAAAAACAGAAATAAAGGTGTCTCCAGACAATGAAAGATTTACTTTGATGAATGCATATCAACAGCTTGCACAGTCCCTTTTCCTCTCGAGATGAATTTGGTCAAATCACAGGCAGGATAATTTTGCAGATGCTGCTGCATTCCCAATTCCAACTCCAAACAATGTCTGCTGAGCCAAGTAAAGGCTCACAGAAATGCTCCTGCACATCCTTTTATTAACCATGCCTTTTAATGACAGATTTCTAAACTCCACGGTTCCTCAGCCAGGTCCCTCCCTGAACCTCCTCAGCCATCAGAAGCACTCGCTGGGTCTGCTGCCGGGAAACACTTCCAAGGATTGGAGTGAAGTGACCCCAGCTCAAACCAGGGCTTGCACTCACATCCGTCTGGCTGCAACCAGTGCCCGAGACCTCAAAGAAACTACAAAAACCTGGAGTCAAGCTGGTGCAGGCAACATAAATGAAAAACCAGCAGGAACCCCCACATGCCACAAGATACGGCTCATATTTAGCGGTTCCACAGGCTTTGACTCTGCTGCTTCCAGGGCGGATTAGCGTTCACGGCTTTTACGCTCTGTGTAAGAAGACTTTGTAAACACACCCAGAGGAACATCCCTCTGGGACAAAGTTGGCTTCCCACAAAGGACACCCCCAGCGAGCAGAGCATCCTGCCATGAGCGGAGCATCCCACTGTGAGCAGCATGAAAAAAGGGATACTTCTTCACAGAGATGCTGCCTGAGCCTCGTCTGTGGCACCAGAGCAACGTCCACGCTGCAGCTGGAGCCCCACCATCACCAACACCCCAACATCTCACTCCCCACCACGCTCACAAGTCAAGGGAGAAATCCCACACTCAGACCTGTGCCAAGATACCCACCTGGGATGTGAGTGGTGAGTCCTTCAAGGAGCTGTGCACATCTGCTCTGAAGGGCTTTCACAACACCCTCAGGAAAAACATTTCCCCCAGCAGGAGCATCCAAAACACCACATGACCACAACTGATCTTAGGGGTGTGAAGCCACCACACAAAGAGCAACCCCACTCTGCTGGCAAATCTACAGATAGGGAGGTGCCTGCAGTTGGGGTTTGACAACAGAAGCCTGGAGCTGGCTGGTGCTGGGTAACAATAAATCATTAAAATTTGACGGGGAAGGAACTTGCCAGGGCCCTCCACAGGCAGCATGGGTACAGAGCCTGCCTTGAGCTATGCAGCTGTACCCAGGAGGTGCAATCCCAACCTCAACATGCAGCATTTCCAACAGGCAGCATGCTGTGAGTCTCCTTAAAATGTTCAACACAAGGTTTATAACTTCCTATTCAATAAAAGAACAGACCCAAACACCCAAATATCCTGCAGCATTTATGGCTCTGGGCTGCAAGGGGCAAAGAGAAGGCCTGCATAAATGGTACATGGCTGGTCAGTCTGTCAAGATGAAAACAAACATGGGTGAGAACTGAACAGTTTTCATCATTGGAAAGAAAAAAACACAATTTAATTGTAGGTAGGTTCAATAGTTTGCCTTCCTCCCAATCTGCACTTATCTAAAGTCATAAAAGCTTCTCAGTTTTACCAGTCCCTCGGTAAAGATTCCTTGGAATCCCCACACTGAGCATGTTAACACCAAAGCCTGCCTGTGCCTTCCCAGAGGCTTGATCCTCCACAGTTAAACCCTACAGGTCCACCACACGACACCAGGTTACAGAACAGCTTCTTCCACAGCAGCTGTTTTTGAAAGTTAAACCACATTTAAACCTAGAATCAGCAAAGAGAGAATACCAGACTTTGTTCAGGACACCCATCACCATGATGCACACCACGTGGTCCACCTCCCAACAGCCCGTGATGCTGGACACCATTTGCCTGGGTGACTGGCTGTGCTATTTGAGGCTGCCCTTCCCTTCCCACTCCAGCAGACTATTTCAAACCTTGTTTATAATTGGAAAGAGTCAGCATCTGTTTTTGCAGACCATGAGGTCAAAACTTTACTAATAACCACAGCACGGCAGAACACCATTAGCAGGTAAACAAGCCTTGCACAGGTCACGGAAAAGCAGCTCTAGAGATGGTTTGTCCTGCTTTATTTTTCTTTGATTAATTGTTTTGTCCTTCCAACACAGAGTGGGAAGACAAGCAGGCTCTTCGATGCTTTACCGGTGTTCTAATATCATTTTATTCCCCACTAGAGACAATGTGGACACCTTGCCAGCATTCCCCAGAACAAAATGACATGAGCAGCTCAGGATCACTGGGAATTGTCTCCACTCACTCACAGGGGATGGCTGATATTACAGAGGACTGGCAGACACAAAGCCTATCTTTGAAAAATACAGGGATGGGAATACGGAGAAGGCAAGAAATTACAGAATAATCAGCTTAACTTCAGCTGAAGTGCTTAGAAGACAAGGAGAACTTGAGCAAGAGATAACCTCTGTTTATCAAGAACAAACTATTTCAAATCTCTCATATTTCTTTCTGCAGGGCTTGCAGGAAGGGGAGAAGAAGCAAAGATTTCAGAGAGATCTCTGATAGTGCCTAATGGGACATCCCCATAAGGCAGTCAGGGATGCAGGGGCTGGACCACTGCTGGGAACAACACCAGTGAACTGGTCACTGCTTTCTGAGCACAGACTGCGAGGACCTACTGAAGGAGGTTCCAGTGGAACCCATCCCAGATCCGATACCACTTGGTGTTTTCATCCACAACTTGGCTGATAGCAGAGAAAACACGATGATTTCCTTGGAAGGCTACACCGAGCTGAGAGGGACTGCAAGCATGCAGGAGGCCAAAATCAGAATTCAAAACAATCCTGACACTTCAGAAGGAGTCTGAAGAAAAAAAAAGAAAGGATGCAGTTCAACAAGGACAAACATGAGGTAATGCAATTTAGTAAGAATAATTAACCAGGCAAATACAAGACAAAGAATGAAAAGCAGGAAACGTTCTGGGGAGGAATAGCTGAAAGGTCGACGGCATAAAAAAGTTAAACATGAGTTGCTTGTGGCAAAAGTAAAAAGCAAACAGTGGGATGTATTAACAAGATCATTTTATGTAAAAGACATGAAGTAATGCCCTAGACCTCTGAGCAAAAATACAGTGGCAACTTCAGTCCTGTATCACAGGCTAAGCCTCACTCCTCACCAAGGATGATGGTCCAGAAGAGAGTCACAGGAACAACTGCAGACCAAGAATATATGACCTAAAATGGACGATCAAAGGAACCAGCGTGGTTTAATCTATACTGTAAGGGGAAACACTGTAGCACCTTCCAAATATCTGCTGGGCTCCTGCAAAGAAGGAAGGAAGGAAGGAACTTCTCTGGCTGTGCCCAATAAATGGAAAAAAGAACAATCGTAAAACCAAACTGAAGAAAAAGACATTTCTGCTCAGATCATAAGAAAAATCTAATATCAGGGCTGCTAAATGTCAAACAGATTGTCCGGGGAGCTTAGAGCTTCTCTGCCATCAGAGGTTTTTAAGAATGAACACAGCAAACATCTGTCAGGAAGGGGCTGGTTATCAGCGATCCTGCGTAGGGCAGGGGATGGGCTGAGTGACCTCCCAAGGTCTCCTCCAGTTCTGTATTGAATAACGGCCTGATACGTAAATGACCACAACAGCCGGAAACCTGCTGTGCTGACGCAGCCCCACCGGTGTTACCTGTGACCTGCTGTAGGGACCGCTGCGTGCAGCTGCCAGCCTGCTGCTGTCAGAGGGACACACATCCCAGGGAGGGCCCTCCTGGGAAGGACAGGCACGCTGCTACCCAAGGTGGTTGTTTTGGCGCTTGCATGAGCAACAGGGAAAAGCTACTTGTTAAAAAATAAAAGTGAGTCAAAGCAGGACACAGCCCAGGCAGCACAGACTGCCCAGCAGGGATGGCCACCCTGCTTCTGAAAGCAGGAGGGACTGCTTGGAGCCCACACAGCACTGCACGCTGCTTTCACTGCCTTTATGAGACAAAGCTGTGAGCAAACACTGCTCAGTGCTAACCACAGAGCAGCTCTCAGAGTGCTGCCCTGCACACCTACCATGGTTTAGCATTTCTGGATGAAAGGGCATGCAACAACGCCTGGCTGTGCAAACATTTTGGCCAGTTAAAAACCTCAGCAGCAGAAGCAAACCAATCCACTGGTACCCTGACAGCATCCTTGCATTGCAAATGCCTAGCACCAAAACCTCTGCAGGAGGCAGCTCTGGTGGGATTTAAACCACATTAGCAGCACGACAGGAAAGCCCTTCAGTGATGAATGAGGCACAGGAGCCCAAGCAGCCACCCGTCAGACTCCCAAAGCTGCCAGGAGAAAATGGCACATCACAAGTGCTCCTGCCCTGCTGCCAGGGAAGTGGCTGGGCTGGATGGGCTTGTGTCATCCTGCCCATCAGGGCCAAAAAGCCCTTCCCTAGAGCTGACCCAGCCCTGATGCTGGCCTTGCACTACGCACAAACTGCACCTTGTGATGGTGCGTGGTGTGCCACGGGATTGCAAAGCCACCAAATCATGGCTTATGCTCAGCAAAAGCTGCTTCTCACCTGTAGCAGAGAGAGATGTTTATATGGCAAGTGGGAAGAGAGAGTCAAGGGATGGTTGGTTAGACTACACACCTTTAATGACCTTTAGACTACACACCTTTAATGACCTTTAGACGACACACCCTTAATGACTTTTAAAAGTGCAGAAAATGGAAGAGCAGAGCAATTACCACGGTCATGAAAGATTCAGACCCATACACAGGACAGATACACAATTCAGAAGCAAATGTCAGAATTGTCCTCCAGGCCAGGGTAAGTCCAGTGCGCTGCTTGAGTGAGACTGGGTGGGGAAAAGCAACTATTTTGTTGTCAGAAAAACCAGCAGTGAGCATCCCTATGCTACCTGCCCAGCACTCCTCCCAGCCTCACTGGGACGGGGCCCTGCACCCCTGCTCTGCAGACACCTATTCAGTGAAAAGCCAGCACCGATACTTGAGTGCTGAAGCCACAGCCTTCACACCTGTCCCACGTCCACTGAAGTTATTGGACTTGGCACCAAGCCACAAGAGTCGTGTGCAGGGAAGGCAGGGCTGCTCAGACCTCCCCTCACCTCCAGTTTGCCCAGAGAACCCCCAGCATCCAAGGGCTCACCCCAAATGCTGGCATCACCACCACTCCACACAGATTTAACCCTCCTGGGTTCCATCGCCCATGGAGGTTTTGGCCATAAACATGGGAGTGTAAAGAAGTGCATCGCCAAATCCAAGCCCAACACAACCCGACCCGTTCGACAGTCCCTGTCACTCCGCAGCCCCCCGACCCTCCATGGGCGCCCCAAGCCACAGCATGCCGAGGAGACGAGCGGGGACCCCGTCCGGGGCACCTCCCGCCCAGCTGGGCACGGGCGTCACACCGCCCCAGGCGTCCCACGGGTCACGGTCCCGCGGGGACCAGGGGGTCCCACGGTGCCAGGGGCGCACTGAATCCCGTCCGGTCCGCATCCCTGGGGCTCCGGCAGGATCCCGCCCGTCGGGATCCCCCGGGTCCCGCAGGATGCTCACCGGGTCGGGATCCCACCGAACCGTCGGGGCGGGCTCGCGGAGTCCCCGCACCCCTTCCCCGGCGGCGGGGCGGCGGCCAAGCCCCCCTTACCTTTGTGCCCGCCGAAGGCGCCGTACCAGGAGAGCGAGAGCAGCGCGCAGAGGCAGCCGAGCAGCAGCGTGAGCGCCGTGCCGCTGCGGAGCCTCATCGCCTCCTCGCCGGCGGGGGCGGCCGCATGTCCCGGNGGGGAGGGATGGAGGGAGGGGCGGCAGCGCGGGGAGGGCACCCCCGTGCGGGAGACTGCGGGTCTGCAGGGGCGGGTATGGGGAGAGTGAGAGTGGGTGTGTGAGGTGAGTGTGAGAGGGTGACTGTGAGATTGTGAGTGTGAGATTGTGAGTGCGAGATTGTGATTGTGTGTGAGACTTTGTGTGTGTGTGTGTGTGTGTGTGCCTGTTCAGGACAAGGTCAAGGGGCAGCAGTCCCTGTAGTCATGCAGTGTGTCCTCGCTGCCATTCCTGCAGAACAGTTTCATCTTGGTGGAGGAAACAGCATCTCATGTTTGTTGAGAGTAAATCAATGCCAGATTAATATCACAAATGGAAGCTGCTGCCTGGAAGGACATCATCCCTCTTCCAAAGGACCTGGCATTCAGGGATTATGACCTCAAACTGCTTGCCTGGGTGAAGGACAGAAGAAACTAGATTAAAAAATTATTTTGCTCCTGCTTTCTTCTGTTAATGGGTCCAGATTATTTCATTATAGACCAGGAGGAGCTGTACAGTGAGGTCAGGCTCCACATGCATTTATGTGCCTCCATCATCTGAACCTGTTTCTGTGGGTGTGCCTGAGGTCAGGCAGCTCGTGTGGGTACATTTTTCCTCTAGTGAAAGTTGTCATCTTCCATTCCCCAGAGCTTTTTTAGTAAGTAAATATTTCTCAGATGTGCAAATATTGCAGGACTGGCTTCCAGTGATCAAAGTCTGTTGTTTGAAATGTTTGGATCAATCAGAGTGCAACGTACAGCAGAGTCTGTGCCTGTGCCAGAGGCAGGAGTGGCAATGCAAGCGCTCAGCAATGCTTGGATGCAGCCCAGGTGACAGGCAGGGATGAGCTTGGAGCCAGCCACACTCCATGGGCACATCTCCTCCCAGCAACGCTCCAGAAGATATGGGAATCCTTCTGAAACAGGGAAATCCTGCAAACGGGCCTTCAGGCCTCTATTTCCGTCTGGAAAGGCGAGGGGTGAAGGGAGCTCAGTGCCCAGGAGGGGCTGCCTTGAGATGCTCTGGGTGATACACGCACCTCATTGAGAACCATGGAAGTGTATGAGGAAAAGTACAGGTCACCCATTTCTGCAGGAGATGGTCTTCTCTAACTGCATTCTTAGAATCTTCTGAGTTTATAAAACAAACCACGTTTTTCAAATCTTGAAATGGCGTCTCACAGTGGTTAGAAAATCTGGGTAGGAAATCGGTAGAGGGAGCCCTTTGGACGGGACCAAAAGTTTCTGCCTCCCTCGCACTGCCAGAAGCCAGCAAGGAGCTGCAAAGTCCCAGCACAGGCTGCTGCTCCCACCGGCACATCCCCGAGTAGGCAAATGCACTGAGAAACACGCCAGGGAATACTGGGAGGCTGGACCTGTGCTTCCTCACCTGGATTTTGCAAGGCATTGCCCAAGTGACTGTCCCCGTCAGAACATGAGCCAGCAACGTGTCCCACCTCCCAGGACAGCTGAGCCCTGGAGCACATACCCTGCTCCATGGTGAGTGCCCACATCCCAGACTCAGCTCCAGCACAGCCACTACCACCCGCTCCTCGGCTGCAGGTGGAGCCTCCACCACACCAGCACCAGCACTTGCACAGGACAGCAAAGAGCACAAGCCCAGCTGCTCTGGCCCACCCAGTCCACTGCATTCTCGCCTCAAACCCACGTGTTAAACCCAGGAGGCAACAGTGGGTTCACAGGAATTAATGGCAAACACCCTCCAGAGGTGGCAGACAAGTAAGAGGTGTTGGTGGGAAAGGCATGTGAAATCCTGCGGCAGTCAGAGGGTTTGTAGGAAGACCATCTAATGTTTTAGTGCATTAGATGTGGGTGGTTTATTTTCAGAGGTGCAAAATGCTCCTACCACTCAGGATATGTGGTCTGTCTGCAGAGGAAGAAAACAGGGGAACATTAATAATTTCTCCAAGACAATTAATTAGACTCCCAAGGATAAAGTTCAATCTAATTTCTGCTGTTATACTTTGTCTTCATAAAAGTCTGAAGAAATTAATGAGCTTTATACCACTCTTTCATGAAAAAAAATCTTGGGTTCTCTTGGGAAAAATGAGGGACTAAGCAAAATTGCAGAACTTGCCATTATTTTCTCAGACCTGTAAATGCCCCTTGTATTCTTGAAGTCTCTCTCTCTTATCCCAGGTTTGTTTTTTGTTCTGTTTTTAACAATCAAGTTTTGAGCTTTTGCCCTTTTGCAGAGCAAAGATTAAAATGTGAACTGCAGAGACCCAAAACCCCAGCAGCAAATAAAGAGAGAGAAGTTGTTTTCTTTAGGTGATCTCCTGATCTTTGAGCAGTTGATGTTGGCAACACTGAATATGCTGCAGAAATGAGGGCCTTCTACAAGAATCACTTCCACAGGAATACACAGGTCCTGAGGACATTACAAAAATTAGAAAAAGAAAACATTTATTAGGTCTAGGTAGGAAATGTAATCCAGATTAATAGCTGATTTTATCTGGTGCTCCAAAGAGCTCAGCTCTGAAGTTTGGCCCATCTGTCAGTGGATCAGGCTTGGTCCTTCCCAGACTGCTTTCAGCAGGAAGCACTTGCTGTTTTCCTCATAAATGAAAATAATTTCATTTTCTATGTGTTTTATAGGCTGCTGTGATCAAACATTACCAAGGCTTGTTTAACTGCAGTACAAGTGTTTACAAACTCTCCTTAGCTACAAGAGATGAAGATGACAACAGGGTGCTTTACCTCTGGCGTGTTGATATGTTGATGTGTTAATTCAGGGAAAAAGTTACGGGTCAGGTTCTCAAAGCAATTCTCACCCCAAGCAATGTTTGTAGGTTGCAAAAAGTTCTTTGTCACTTTCAGGAGAATGAAATCCGTATGGAATTGCAGGACACTCATAGGGTGCTTATACCTTGTGCCTGCTCTCCACTAGTTCTCCAAATCTGCTCCTCCGTCTTGGTGAAAAAACTGTCCCAGAGTTTACTGCCCTTAAAAGTTTCATGCCACAGCAATGAGAAATGCTGCTGAGCTTGTGTAAACACCTGACGTGGCAGAGCCAACCTTCAGGAAAGCTCAACCTCAAACATGAGACAGCAAAAACCACCCTGCTCTCTTTTCCACTGTGCCTGTGCCGGTGAGGAAGGAAGGCTTCTGCTTCCGAGGCTGTGACCAGCATTTTTGCTGAGCTGGAGGAGGAGGGAACTGTCATGGGATGGGGTTGAGTCACCAGCATCTGACCTCACACATCCAGAGGATTCTGCACCTCTCCAGAAGCCTCTGGAAGGAGCATGTGGGATCATGGCAGTGCATGGGCTGTGGCATCTGGCCCCATGCCACCCCTCCATCACCACACACTGTTCTGCCAAATCCAGGGGGTTCCTGGGGGCCAAACCCACCCCTCCTCACTGAGAGTGTCAGGACAGCAGTGGGAGCCTCAGCCTGGAGCAAAGATTTGAGGAAAAGATTTCTCTGGAATATCATCATCAGTCTCTGTTGCGGTTTGCAAGCAAGGAAAAGATTGGACACCCCTCGCCCACTCATCTCTCCAAGTCTTTACTGTGAACATGCGAAGTTTGTACAGAAGGAGCATTTCTGCTGATGGTGCCCTAGGAGCAAACCTCTCACCAAATATTTTTAAACATTTCCCAACAGAAAGTGGGTGTAGAGAGAAAGCAAAGCAGTGCAGTGATGCTAATTGCTCCTTTTTGAGTCTTTCCTTCCTAACATGAATTTTTGAACTCAAACAGATTTTTTTTCCCATCCCCTTTGCTGTTCCTTTGCTACATCCATCTGCAAAGTTGGTTGCTCAGCAGTTAGGGCTGACAAGCCACTTTTATGGGCAGGGGTTGCTGGGCTGCTATGGAATTCCTAAGGAACTGACAGAAAACATCCACACAGCCAGTGCTTCACGCTGAGAATGCAAAAATCCACATCCACCAGGAAATAGAGGAAGACAGTTCTCAAATGGGAATATTGGAATGCAGCCCAGTTTCTTGCATGGCTTCTCCAGGGGGCTGAAAAACCTTCTGGAGGCACATCTGAGTGCTGGGGACAATGGGAGAGAGGGAGGTCTGAGGTCTGTGCTGGAGAAGGGCTTGCTGGGAGGAAATCCCCGACCTCGAGGAGGAGGAGGAGGAGGCACTCATGAGTCACCCCTGTCCCGTGATCGGTGAGGTGACCTAACACAGGCTGGTGAAAGCCTGTTTTCCTCATGTTTTGTAAGAGAGTGGATGATGTCACACCCAGAAAGCTGAGCATGACTTGGCACATAACAGCAGGAGAAGGGAAATTCCCCTTGGCATTTGGACCCTTCCATACTTGCCAACTGGATTAAAGTTCACACAGAGGAAAATGTAGATTTCTGGTTTTACTGTGGTGCATTGCCTGATAAGTATAAATGCATTAATCAATTTACCTGGAAATAGAACTGACTAGAAAAGACCCAGCAACTTGAGGACGACATGGTGTGCCTCAAACACCAAGGCAGGGATGGAGAAGGGGATAGGAATTGGTGCCAACTGGGAGCCTAAGGAATGAATATGCTGAGGCTGGGTCCAAAAATACAAGTCTCTGGCTTTATAAATGACACCAAAAGTGGCTTTTTGAGTCCTCAGAAATAGGACACGAAATGGACATGCTGGAGATGTTTCTTGGTGAGGCAGATCCAACACTGTCACTGTGTCCTGTACTGCATGTCCTCCTACTGCTGGTCCCACTTCTGATTTTATGGGGAAAAACCCTAATCCAACAATGTCAAGTCATCAGCTTTCACCAGCATTTTCAGGCATAAGGATGCACATAATAAACGGGCAAAAGGGAGGGTGAGTGCAACACGTCTTTGCTGCCTGCCCAAAACTTTAAATATCCCATGCTGTAAAAGGTGCTGAATCATTTCCTATGGAGCAGCATCCATGTTTACACCTGAGTCTGCTAATGTTTAAACTTTAACTCACACTTCATGGCGTAATGTTACCCATGTCATAGGTAGAAATTGAAATGTCTAGAAAACTTTTTAAGTTAAAAGGGGCAACCTTTTCTACTGTAAATACTGTTTCCCAGAAAGGTGTTGCAATTTCTACATCGCCACACATATGCCAAAAATGTCTCTACATAAAAGGCCAAGTGTTTTAACATACATATTTTAGGTCAAGAAATAAACTACCTCCCAAATGTGGAAATTAAAATTTATGCTTCTCTTGATTACAGGAGATGATAAATCATGACACAGTTTCTCCTAAGTTCTTGTTATCTTAAACTAAGAAATACAGCACCAAGAGTCAGAATGGTCAGGCCCTTGGGTGAGAGGAAATTAACACCAAGAAGGAACCTAATAATCATTGATCCATCTTTATTTAATTATGCTTGGACGGCACAGGCGGTGTGTTCTGCCAGCTGAACTCTCCTGTGGCCGGATTAAGAGGCCTGTCAACTGTATCTGATCTGCAAAAAAATGCTGTTGCCAACCAGCTTGGAAAGGCCCCAGCACACCCTCCTTAATGTCAGTTGTGTTTACACCATTGCCTTTATTTTTAGCCCTCCCTTCCGAACCGAGGGGTTCAGGGAAGAGTTATGTATTCCCACCATGCTGGGCATGCCAACCCCTCCAGTGGGTGCTGCTGCCCAGGCACGAGCGGGGCGGGCGCGTGGCTCCCCACACTGTCCCCTGGCTGTCCTCCCCTAACCCTGCTTGCTGTGATGGAAGTGCCAAGCAGGACTGGGAAGGCCGAGTGATGGGTTAGCACTTGGCGCGGTGTGTCCCGGTGGGTAATGTGCAAGCGGTGATGGGACCCATTACCGGGGCCGCCCCATGGTGTGCTGCACATGGGTGGTTGTTTCCCCACTGGTGGCTCTCAGAGGCCATCGGCCACCCAGAAAGTCCCCATGCCACACTCACTCCCTGCTGCCCAGGCCCCGAGCGGGTGCTTTGGTGTCCAAAATCACCCTTTGCCCCCAAACCTGCCTGGCACTGTCCCCGGGGACCAAATCCGGGCACAGGCGCAGGGCAGGGAGCAGACATGGGCATTTGCACTTATCCACAGGTTTTTCCCGGCTGCAGGAAACACTTTGGAGAGAACGAAGCCGGGATGAGGATGGACGGCACTGGGACCAGGAGCGGGACCAGGAGCGGGACCGCGGGGAGCGCCACTGGGGGGCGGGGCCTGTACCGTAAAGGGGCATGGCCATGGTCACAAGGGGCGGGGCCATTGGCGTTTGTGGGCGTGGCCTGCGGCCGCCTGGCGCTATAAAGTGGCAGCTCCGGAGCCGCCCCCACCGCCTGCTCGTTCCGCCCCGCTTGGATCGTGTGTCTCTGCTTCCGACGGCAATTCCTGCTGCGCCACAGCCATGGCGGCGCTGACGGTGAAAGCCTACCTGCTGGGCAAGGAGGAGGCGACCCGCGAGATCCGCCGCTTCTCGCTGCCGCCGCCCGCCCGCTACCGCGCCATCTACGACCGCGTGGCCGAGCTGTTCCAGGGGCTGCTGCGGGCCGGGCCGCCGCCCGCCTTCCGCATGCACTACAAGGGTGAGCTGCGGGCACCGGGAGGGGGTCCCGGGGGGAAGGGGGTCTCGGGGTGGAGGGTGCTGGGGCGCAGTGAGGCCCTGTGAGGCCTGAGCGGGCCCTGACCCTACGCTTCGTCCTTCCCAGACGAAGACGGAGACCTGATTGCGTTTTCCACCGACGAGGAGCTGGAGCTGGCGATGCCCTACGTGCGGGATGGCGTGTTCCGTGTTTACATCAAAGGTAGGGCCTGCGCAGCCCTGAGGGGCAAGGCCGAAGTGGGAGCAGCCCTGGCCCTTCCCTGTGTCCTCCAGGGCCTGTGGGAGCTGCGGCCTTGGCGAGGGAGGGTAAATAAAGGGCAGAGGAATATGACACAGTATGAATCCTCCCTGCTGAGGGTGGGTAAACGGATCGCAGGTTTCCTCCCAACCCCGTCAGCTGATCCAGTGTGAGCTGCTTTTGTTTTCCTGGATGCACTGAGCTGGCGCTGGTATCTTAAATACTCACAACAATGTGTTAGGAAGCCTTAATTCCAGCTTTCTGAACATGTAATTGCTTCCTGGTCCCTTTTGTTCAGTTGAATACCTGCAAAGCTTTATCTATAGTCCATCTAATGAGTCACACCAGCCAGCGGCTGTTGTCCCCATTGTCATGATATGCCTCCTGGCATACCTTTCCTAACTCCTCCAGGAACATTTTGTTCTTGCAGTGCTTGGGAAGGTCGGATGAGAAGCCAGATGAGGTTGTGCAGCACTAATCTAACATAAACATGCCAAGAGATACTTGGGATAAGGCATGCTTGGTTTCAGGACCAGGTATCTTTGCGAAACCCCTTTGCACCTGGTTTAAGACCTCTTGTGTGCCCCCGGCTTGTGTTTGGCAGCCAGTGTAAAAATAAACTGACCTAGTAAGTTAATACTGCTCTGACAAGGGCTGTTTGTGCTTCCTTCTCTGCCTGACTTGCAGCCTGTAAATAGCAACCTGTTCCTGATGGAAAGTTCCCTTTCCTTAACAGAGAAGAAGGAGTGCAAGCGGGAGCACCGCTCGCAGTGCAGCCAGGAGCCGCCCCGCAACATGGTGCACCCCAACGTCATCTGCGACGGCTGCGAGGGACCCGTGGTGGGCACCAGGTTCAAGTGCAGTGTCTGTCCAGACTATGACCTGTGCAGCACCTGTGAGGGGAAGGGTATCCACAAGGATCACAACATGGTGATGTTCCAGAGTCCACTGCTGAATCCATTTGAGGTGAGCAAAAGCTACGGAGGGGACCTAAGGAGTGGGCTGTTCCTCAAATTAAAGCCGTGAGGTTCAGTCAGTCAGAATGTGGCTGTGTGAACAGTGTCACATGAGTGTTGCCCTTTGCAGTGGCTTCCCCGGGGACGCTGGCTCCGTAAAATGCGGCACGGTGTTCCACCCTTCCCATGGATGCACTGCTGGGGCTATCCTGGGCCTGCAGCTCCATGCCAGAGCTCTGGGCAAGCTGAAGCCACTGCTGCACCCCCTGGTCCAAGTGCACCTGCTGCAGAAGGTAAGAGGAGATGCCCTGGTAAACAGGGTTGGGTGGTGGAGGTTCTGAAGCACAGGGTAGAATTTGAGTGGGAAAACAGATGTGGGAACTAACCTAGTTGGCTTGAAATAATTAGAACCTTTCAGCACAGGGTGGGATTACTTTAAGGCATGCTTGGGCTCATGCAATCAGTGAGGAGGGAGATAAGAGTATCTGGAACCAAACCAAATGAAACCAAGCTGTTAGGTCAAGCATGTCACTGCCTTCCAGCATGGCTAATGAGCCTTAGCAATGCTAATGCTGTCTTCTGTTCCAGGGGTAGCTCCATTAGTTTTTGTGTCTGTAAGGCCTTTGGTGTGTGGTGTGAGTGACAGGAAGGAGCACCAGGCTCTCCTGGGGACACACTCTCTGTAGATGCTCTTTCTGCCTGAGCTTCTGTGCTAACAGAAATTGTTTTTCTAGAAGCTTCTACTAACAGCCAGCCTCAGGACCCCAATGTCACCTTCCTAAAGAATGTTGGGGAGAGTGTTGCAGCTTTTCTGAGCCCCTTAGGTAAGTTAAGTGCCTTAGTTTGTTATCCAGTCAATCCCCAGACAGGCTTAAAGATCTGTTTAATAGCAGCAGTCAGCTGTTGTGAGTAGTACTGGAACTACTTCATGCCTACTAAGCCTCAAAGGCTTAATTTACACCTGGTACTAATAATGCCAAGACTTAGAACAACCACTCTACCTTGTCAGAACCCTCCTTTGGTAGAAAATAAGGAAAGACTTCATTAACGTGTCAGCACTGAACACTAAGTCAGTGATGACTCTGGATTTTGCCTGGCTCAGGTGGACATAGATACAACTTCTGCCTTTTAAATATATGGCATGTCTTTGTAGAGCAAGATGACTGTTTGGTGCTTAACTACTCTTTATTTAAAGAAAACTATTCTTTATTTAAAGAAGGCTTTGCATTTTAATTACTAGATACTTATATGGCAAACCAGTATACAGAAGTCGTAGAGTGTAGAGCAGGATTGGTCCATGCTCAATTAGTAGTGCTTTGGAAAAATCTCTAGGATTTTCTCCATTTCAAATGTATTTCTAGGTATTGAAGTTGATATTGATGTGGAACATGGAGGACAGAGAAGCAAAGTGACTCCCACTGCTCCCAATCAAGAGAACAATGGTGAGGCAAACAGTGCCCCAGCCCAGAACGGTCAGACCAAGCCAGACTGGAATAACACAGACTCTGCTACAGAAGTAAATGTTGTTGCAGAACAGATACAGGACATGGTGATAGATCCTGTGCCCACGCAAGTGGAAGATGGCAGCTTCCAGTCCCAGGTATAAAAACTATGATTACAATTCAATAGTCCTTGAGGCTTTGCTCAAAAGAAAGATAATCAGTGGCATGTGTTGTGGGATTGAATATTAAGTGATAGAGAGCACCTTTTTTACAGGTTTATAGCAAAGGGAGTGGGATTTCTTGTAATTCCTTATATGCATCCTGCCTGGAAAGCATTACAGCCACTGGACCTTTTTATTTTTCCATTCCAGGAACACAGTGAGTCCAGCAGTTCTTCTGGGGGTGAGGAGGACTGGACCCACTTATCATCCAAAGAAGTGGATCCTTCCACAGGTGAGCTGCAGTCTCTGCAAATGCCAGGCACAGACGGTCCCAGCTACCTGGATGCATCTCAGGAGCCTCCCCAGCCAGGACCTACAGGACTGCGAGAAGCTGCTCTCTACCCACACCTCCCACCAGGTAGGGGAATGTGTGCAGGTTTCATAGCTGAGAGTAACTCTCCCTTGGAAACTGTTAACTTGCCTGACACAGCAGACTTGTCTTAGAGGCAGTAGAAACCACGGTCCTGTTAGTCATAGCCAAGCCTGGCCCTGAATGTTGGCAGATTGGCAGCTCTTGCACCCTGTTAGAAATGGTCAGGTGGTTCTCCTGAATGGGGACAGCTGAGTCTTAACAAGACTTCTGACCTTGGGCTAAGGTGTCATTTGAACAACATGAAAAAGGTGCTGTTGTATATCATATCCTTCCTCTGCACTGTTCAAGAGAGCCTTTTAATGCAGCATGTAGACACGTAGTACATCCTGTGGCTTTAGGGGCACCATTTTTCTGGTGGGAGCCAGTATTAGTATCCAAGGCCCCTTAACTGATACCAGTAGCACAGAATCCTAGCAAGGCCAGCTGAACCTGACTCAGAAGTTTCCTTAGCTCTGGTTACATACCATTTATTTCAAACATTGGAGGGGCATGTCTGCTCTACAGCATTTCATGGGATTAGTGCCACCTACTTCCTGCGTGGTGTTAGAGCCTTGGCTGGTTTACCAATTACATCAAATGGTTGAACTCTAAACTGTTTCTCTCTTAACAGAAGCAGACCCTCGCCTCATTGAGTCCCTGTCCCAGATGCTCTCCATGGGCTTCTCTGATGAGGGTGGATGGCTCACTCGACTCCTGCAGACTAAGAACTGCGACATTGGGGCAGCACTCGATGCCATCCAGTACTCCAAGCAGCCACCTCACTTGTAGTAGTAACAGAAAGCACTTTTCTAACTGAAAGCAGACAATGCAGCATAAGTCATTGTGGTTCATCTTTTCTTCCTGCTAAGGGTTTCTGTCTCATGTTTCTAAGTGCTTGTAGAATGGAGATAAAAATAAATACTACTGCATGTGATGTCTGTGTGACTGTTTCAATATCAGAGCTGTATTATTTACTGTGGTTTAGTTAACAGAGGGGAGGGACTAAGCTGAGATCAGCAAGCAGCTCCCTGTGTGGCCCAAGGCTGCCTTTTTGCACCTACTTTGGTGTACACTCAAGGCTACACTTAAAGGAAATCCAATGCTTTGCTGGCTCTGCAGCCTGCTCTGTGGCTCTGGAAGGGGTTGCTATGGGAGATCTAAACAAAGATGCACTACAGGGCTAAAGAGCTGTGAGTTATAAGGAGGAGTTTATCACTGAATTTAATTGTACTGGCAAGGAGTCCTTAAGGCCTGGGAGCTTTCTCCCCCCAGACTGACCTACTTCCTCTTTCCAGCTGCTGAGGTTGCCAGACAACACTGTAACCTGAGAGCAAAGGTCCCTTCCCCCCAAACACAACCATAAAGCAAGTAAACAACTTTAATAGTGCAGTTCTAATACGGGCTTAGAGAGAAGCTCCCTTGACATACAAAAACATAGAGACAAAAAAAAGCTAAAGATGCCTGAAATTCTCAGAAATCATCATCAAACTCCTCACCTGTGCAGAACAGTTGTTCACAAGAAATGTTGCTCAGCTTTTGCCCAGGGTTAGAGTTAACAAGGGTATTTGTCTTCTTGGTGTTACCTGAACAACACCTTCCTGCAGTGGTTTCTACACCAGATCCTGCCCTTACTAACTGCCTCTGAGGTTCTCTGAACATCTCAGCTGAGCAACTGCTGCCAGGCACCACAGGGCCAGGCAGTTTAGAGGCCAGACCCTCAGGGCTGGCAACACACTCTGTAAATTCAAAACCTGTACCTTGAGGCAAAGTTCTCCCAGCCTGTTCTGAGCATCTCCTGGCCCCACCAGCACCTGCAGCAGTGCTGTCCAGCCCCAAACCTCCGCTGCCCTCCCACAGTGACGTCACCCCAACAGTGTTTTCACTGGAGTTGTCAGTAGATGAGAGAAATTTTCCCCACTTCGATGGTTTGGCACAAGCAGTTGGTGGTTGTGTGTTGTCCTCAGGCACTGCAGGCTCACACACAGCAGGACTCACAGTGCCCTCAGAAACAGCATCTCTGTCACCTCCATCAGGCACTGCTACAAAGCATTTCTTGTGCTGTAAGAAGGAAGAGAGCTTGGTTTTAAGTCCAGCCCACAGGCTGCCCAAGAGCATCATTAAATTACTATTACAAATTATACATATTTATTAACAATACATTAATAAAGTAATAATATACAATATATTATTATAGTCTATGTAAGATATCTACTGTAAAAGATAGAATTAATATATTAATAATAATTATATAATAATAATATAGCAGTTATTGTTAAATTAGCTTTGCCTGACTAAAACCTTTCAGTCTTCTCCCCAGTCATTCAAATAGAAGAGCAGAGAAAGATTAATAAAAATTCAAAATTAAGATGACACAAAAGAGGTCAAGAGAACACTTTAGTTTTACTGGTCAGAAGCATCTTCTACAGCTACAATACCTCTGTGGTTTTAAACTTTTTGGCTTGGTAGACAGGCTGGAAAACAACATTTTCTTCTGCATGCTTTGGACCATCACTAGAGAGAAAGCTCTTCTGGTGTTTCCTGGCCAAGAAACCATTCACAAAGAGGGCAGATTAACTCCACTGTGGGTTTTTCCACAAATCACCAAAGAGGTTCATTACATGCAGGGCTCTAGCCATAAGAGAAGTTTTATCCCCAGATACCAAATCCCTGCTCAGCTCAGGCCATACAGTGCAACCTGTACTCTGTTCAGCTCTCAGAGATAAGCTGCCTCCCACACCTTCAAAACAACTGTCACCACTCCTGGGCAGGAATTGCAAAACAAAGTTCTTTCCATACCTTTGTTCTCCCACAGTGTTTTTCCTTCGGGAACAGAACTGTTGCCTTTCTAGAGCTGCCTCCTCCTCCTCATCCTCCTCATCCTCTCTCTCCTGGTCCAGGTATTTGCTCCAGCGACTGACTTCTGACTTCTGACTCCCCTCCTACAACATTGGAGAATCCCTGAGAACAGCCAAACTCGGGGTTCTCATTTCTGGCATTGTTACACATGTGCTGAACGCCTCCAGGGAGTCAGTTCAGGACAAGTCCCTGAATTGTGTTCCCAGGTTCAGTTCCCAGCAGGGCAGAGTTTCTGTGCACATCTCATGCTCTGCCTGCAGGAGCCTCTCTGAGTCTATCCCCAAATCAGCTGTCTGAACCACACAGAGGGATCACTGGTCTCACTGGATTCACCCAGGGCAGAATGGGTTGGTATTTACCTCAGCTTTGTAGGGATTTTACCTGCTGGACTGAACTGTCCTCACGTTGTGCTGCTCTGTTTTTGCCATCATTTACAGAGTCTTCTACACACCTAAAATAGAGGGTTTAAATTACAATTTCTAGAACACACTTTTGTCTGTTGATTTATAGGTTCCAAATCAGCCAGTTAGAGCACGAGGGATTGGACAGAAAGCAGGGATAGGGACACCAGATAGGAGGCATGTCTGAAAAACCAGGGTCTATAGAAAAGCTGATGCCAAATGAACAATTTGCAATATATACTGACAAATACTTGCAGAAATCTAGTTCTTCCATACAAATAGTTTGATCTAAAGCCACCAGTCATGAAATGACAAATTGTAATTGAGCCTAACTAGGGACATAACAGCATTTCTTTGAGACAACAGTCTAAACTCACTAATTATATCCCAAGAAATCAAGTAAAAAGGGATTTTTTTCACAATGTTGTGTATTTCATAATTTTTTGAGAATAAAAATTGCAACCCTTTTTGATTAAGTGAACAATGAGTTTTCTTCCCCAAGCTTAACCCACAGCACTGCACAAACACAACTAAGTTATGTCACTACCTTTGGCTGGTTTCCGAAAATAACCTCAAGTAAAAAGGAAGCTGAACCAGTTCAAAACTGGTTCAAGATTAGATGAATTATAAACAGATTCAAGAATTAAATAAACAGGAAGGTGCTACTCAGATTTTCCAGCCCAGCAGGAATTACACTGAAATCTTTGCACTAAACAGATCTTTTATCAATAGCAGCAGTGATTACTCAATAGATTCACACAGATTCTAAATGCCACCAGTTACGTAGCAACACCTTAGAGTGGAGGATGTTTTCTCTGTGAGGGTTTAATCTGATGAGGATTGTAATCTGTAAAATGCACATCTCCACAGTCAGCTCAAACAGTGCATAAGAAAGAGCAAATAAAACCAAACTCAAAACTAAAAAGCAACACAACAAACCCAAACCCTATTGCATATATATTAATGGGTAAAGGCCTGACCAACACATGCTATTGATCAACCAAACCTACCTGAAATAAGTCCTTGTCAAAACAAACATGATGGGACACTAAACCCAACAAAGAGCCTGTTCCTTTGAGCTGGGGACAAAACTGGGACATATCAAGGCCAGAAGACCCTCCCAAGAGCTCAGACTGGGCAGAGGCACCCAGAGTGTGAGCAGGTGCCTCAGCTGTGGCTCATCAGAAGGAACAAGCAGCCAAACACCGTACCAGGATGTCCAGCCAAGCGCCTCCTCTGCCTCCCCCTGCAGCAAGTTTAACTTCTGGACGTGGTGCCTGCAGTCCGGGCCGGTGCCCTGGCCGTAAACCTGCGAGGAATGACGGAGACAAGGCTGCGGGAGCTGCGGGCGGGCACGGCCCGGGGGGAGAGCACGGCCCGGGGGGCAGGCCCGGCTCGGCCCGGGTACCCGAGCGCGGCCCTCACCTTCTGCACGGCCTGGCGCTGGCCGCACACGCTGCAACTCCACTTCCCGCTGCGCTTGGCCTGGGGAGCACAGAGGGCTCAGCCGGGGGACAGTGAGGGCCCCGATCCCATCCCATCCCATCTCATCCCGTCCCGTCTCACCTGCTGCACTTGGAAGCGGCGGCAGCGGCAGCACCGCAACACCCACAGCGCAGGCGCCATCGCGGACACGTGACCCGTGACACGCATCGCCCCCTGGCGGCCGCACAGGCACCGGCACCGCCCCGGGACACGGAAAAGAAAGTGAGGAGGAGTTAATAAAAGAGGGGAAAAAAAGGGG
>VWZD01005429.1:237534-258296 GCA_013396695.1 Sakesphorus luctuosus | reverse complement strand
CCTATTGCTGAGTGCCTGGGGGATGGATCCTGCAGGGATGGCAAACAGGACAGTGGGTGCCAGGCAGTACCTGCTCCCTGGGAGTGCAGACAAGGGAGGAGGAGGAGTGGCAGTGGCACAGGGTCGGAGTGAGACCCCAGGCTGCTCCTCCTCCTCCTCCTCCTGCCTTCCCATGGCACTTGGGGAAGGGAAGGAATAAATCCTGGAACTTGGAATTGGAGTTGCAATGCATGGACAGGTATCTCTTAACATTAGAATAGTTCTCAGCAATGTTTCTCCAGACTGGAAAACCATTCTGGCCAATCATGGGCCACTGAGTTGGGATTTCACAGGCTCACAGACAGTTCTGAGTCTGAAGGGACCCACAAGGATCATCAAGTCCAACTCAAGTCAATGGCCCACACCGGGGATTGAACCCATGACCTTGGCATTATTGCAACCAAGTTTTATTTGCTGAATCCATGAGTTTTCCCTGCTGTTCTTCAGTGTTTCTGCAAGGTCAGAACCTTCCTCAGCTTTCTCTGGGAGATGAAGTCCAGCTTAGGTTGCTGTGAGGTTGAACACACCAGAAATCGTGGCAGCCACTCCTGCAATTTTCACTAATCTGTCAGAGTGAAGGGCAGATATTTAACATTTCTGCCTCTCAGATATTTAACATTTCTGCCTCTCAGATATTTAACATTTCTGCCTGCAAAGCACCAATTTGACAGCTGTGGGCAGTTAATCCCACCTTGGTAGCACGGGAATTGTGTCCTGCAGGGGCTGGGCAGGCACAGGGGCAGCTTTGGCAAAGGCAGAGGGGGTTTTGCCCAGTCCTCTCTGGTACCAGGGCTGTGGCTGGGTGGGATGGAGCAGCACCAAAAGAGCAGCTCATGCTTTTCCTTCCCTTCAGTTCTGCCCCCAAAGGCAGCGCTGTGGGTTGGTTTTCTTAGCAAATAAGGGCAGGTTGAGTGTTCAGTGCAGAGCGCTGTGTGAGAGGCTCCCAGCAGGGCTGTGGGCTGGGCTGGGCTGGGCTGGGCAGCCCTGGAGCTCAGAGCCTTGGGGGTGTAGGGGTGGTCAGCAATGGGGAGCAGCTGCAGAGAGGGACCCTGATGTCCCAGTTCATCACAGGGTGGCTGAACTGCAGGTAATGATGGGTTTGGGGGGTGTGTCAGCAGTTTCCTGTTGGGAAGGGGAACATCAGTGTCACACCCAGCCAGGAGCTGGGCCCAGTTGTGTCTGAATCCCACACAGGGTATTTCTCCATTCCTTGATTAACGTGGTGACTCTCCTTCCCACTCTTCTGAAGGGAGCAGGGCTCTTTCAGAAGGTTTTTCTCACCACTTCCTAAAGCTAAAATGACACCCTTTTCACTGGGCTGTTTCCTCATTTGTCTACAAGCTCTGTCCTTTTGCTTCCGTGGGAGAGAAACATGGATCAGTGTTTCTGTCTGCCCACTGGGCAGGTACTGAGGGGGAGTTTAGCTGGGAGAGTGGCTTGGTGGCTTCCTGTGTCCAGAACAGGTTGGACAGTTCTCCCTGTGAGTTGAAATACTTGAACTCTGTGGCTTAATTTATGTTCTTTTCTGCATGGAGACCATAAGGAGTAATTATTTTGATAGAATTTTCGTTTTTAGTAGCTAAGTTTGCTTGGCAATAAAGAAACATTACCAACAAAAAGTCAAATATTGGGTAGAAAAATCTGGGACACAACAAGCTGTAGATGAGGAGATTTCTCCCTGGGAAAGCTGGTGGAGACAATGTCACTGAAATCATGGAGAACTACAGCCAGCAGGCTCTGGGGCAGATAAACATGGGCTGGTGAGTGAGCTGTGGCTGGGCAGGTGTCTGGGCAGGTGAGTGGGCAGTAGTGGCCCTGCCAGTGCCTTGCTGAGCCTTCAAGCCCTTCCCTGAGCCCCTGCAGTGCTGCCCAGGGTGGGATGTGGGTTGTGCAGCCTCAGGGGGCCCTGGGGAAGCCTCTCAGGGTGTGGAACCAGGAGAGGTTGCTCATGGTTTTTGTGGAATATCCTCACTGAGTTCAGCAAGTACTGGTGGGAAATGGCAATCCCAGAATGGCTGGGGGTGGGAGGGACCCCTGGAGACCCCCCAGGCCAAGCCCTGCCAGGGCAGGGCCACCTGCAGCAGGTGACACAGGGGCATGTCCAGCTGGGGCTGGAATGTCCCCAGACAGGGCCACTCCACACCCTCCCTGGGCAGCTGTGCCAGGCTCTGCCACCCCCATGGAGAGAAGTTGTGCTCAGGTTTAGTTCCTGCCCATTGCTCCTCATCCTGTCCCTGGCAGTGCTGAGCAGAGTGTGGGCCCATCCTGTGCCAGCCCTGGAGATGTTTGTGTGCAGTGATGGGTCCCCTCTCATCTCCCTTGCCAGAGCAACCAGGCCCAGCTCCTGCAGTCTCTGCTCCTCAGGGAGACCCTCCAGACCCCAAACCCTCTCTGGGGCCCTCCCAGACCCTCTCCAGTGGCTCCTTGTCTTGCTCTGAGGAGCCAGACCTGGGCATGACACCCCAGATGTGCCTCCCTGGGGCAGCAGAGGGGCAGGATCCCCTCCCTGCCCTGCTGCCCACACTGTTCCTGGTGCCCCCCTGATCCCAGTGACCTCTTGATCCCACCAACAGCAAACCCACATTCCTGCTGAGGAGAGAATGCTCAGGAAAACTGGCTGGGTCACTGGAGGGGACTGCACCACCATTGCTCAAGTTTTAGTCAATTTTGACTCACACAGCTCATCTCCTGCCACCCCTAATGAGCTCCAACCCTGGGACTCTGCAATCACCTCCCTCCTGCCTTGTGTTTTGCAGATCAACAGTTTCTGAGGACTGAAGTACCTGCAAAGGGAAGACCTGCTTTTGAGGTAGGAACTGTTTTTCTGATGACCCAACACTAAATCTTCAATCAAAAAGCAAAGGTTTGGTACAGCTGGACATTTTATCTGTGGTGGGAATGAATGACCATCCAGGGATCCAAAATGGGAGTTCTGAGAACTTCTGGGGAGTGAACATGTATGGGATGCACTCACCTTTCCATTCTGTTACATCAAACATTGTGATTACTGCTCTTTTTGCATCCTTCCAGTTGGAATTTCGGATGGAAGGGACCTCAAAGCCCCTCCAGTCCCACCCCTGCCATGGGCAGGGACACCTCCCACTGTCCCAGGGTGCTCCAGCCTGGCCTTGGACACTCCCAGGGCTGGGGCAGCCACAGCTGCTCTGGGAAATCCATCCCAGTCCCTGCCCACCCTCCCAGCCAGGAATTCCTTCCCAATATCCCACCTGTCCTTGCCCTCTGGCCCTGGGAAGCCATTCCCTGTGTCCTGTCCCTCCCTCCCTTGTCCCCAGTCCCTCTCCAGCTCTCCTGGAGCCCCTTCAGGCCCTGCCAGGGGCTCTCAGGTGTCCCTGGAGCCTTCTCTTCTCCAGGTGACCCCCCCAGTTCTCCCAGCTTGGCTCCAGCCCAGAGGGGCTCCAGCCTTTTGGGTATTTATTGAAGTTTTCCACATTCCCCTGGTTCTGATGGGGTAACAGGGCTGCTGTGGGACTCAAGGATTGTCCTTTCTGGCCAGTTGGACCTTCTTTTCTCTCCATTTCTGCTGCAAAGGGCACTCATCTCGTTTAACTTGGTCACTTAAATCTTCTGTTTATCACAGTAAGAGGACTACAAAAGATTAAAATGGGTAAACTAGGCTAAGAAAAACAAGTCTGATTTGATTTGTTAGGAATTGGGAACAGCAGATCATCCAAGTTTCTGATCCTCCCTGTCCTTTGGGGAAGGCACCAGAAAGCTGCACTCCCACTGGAGGCTGCAGGCAGGGGGATTTGAGGTGCTGGTGTTCATGTGACATGTCTTGGTGAAGGAATTACAGTTTATTTGGGTATTTGTATGGGCTGAGAGACTCGGGGTCTTCTACGGTCCAGTTTCGTTGTGGTGGTTCTCCAGTTCTGTGCTGCCCTCGAGGCCTGGGAGGAGCATCACCCATTGGATAAAATGATAGAACCATAGAATGGATTGGGTTGGGAAAGCNTCTGCTCTCCAACTTCAGTTTCCCCTGGCAGAGCTTGAGCCCCCCGTGCCCCCTTGTCCTATTGCTGAGTGCCTGGGAGAAGAGACCAACCCCCACCTGGCCACAACTTCCCTTCAGGGAGTTACAGACAGGGATGAGGATTCTTCCGTCTGCCTCTTCCTTGGCAAAACTGGCTGAGCTGTCAGGGCCAGAGTGCTGGCACTGCCCTGTGGCAGGGGCTGTGAGCAGTGCTGGGGGGTGCAGGTCAGAGCACCTTGTTCTGCATCCCCAGCTGTGCCAGCTGTGCCACTGGAGCTGCCCTGATGTCACAACAGCCTCACGTGTGTCCTGAAACTCAGTTATGGGATTAAAGAGAAAGGGGCATCTGAGGAAGGATTGTCTCCTTAAGTGGCAGGTGCAGAGGGGACACTGCAGGTGCAAAGTCCTTTGTATTCAGTAGGGCTGATGCTGCTGTGTGTCCCCATTCACAGTGGGACTGGAAGGTGTTTTTGTATGTCCCTGTTCCTGATGGGACTGGAAGAGGCTCCCCTGTGTCCCCATTCACAGTGTCACTGGAAGATGCTCCTGTGTGTCCATTCCTGATGTGATTGGAAGAATCTGTCATGTGTTTCTGTGCGCAATGTGCCTAGAAGATGTTTTTATATGTCCCTGTTCCTCATGGGACTGGAAGAGGCTCCTGTATGCCTGTCCCTGGTGTCACTGTGTGCCTGTCCCTGGTGTCACTGTGTGCCTGTCCCTGGTGTCACTGGAAGAGGCTCCCCCTGCAGATGGGCAGGCCCAGGCCCAGCTGGGGCAGCCCCACTGGGGTTGCTGGCCCCATGGCCACTGGCCAAACCACCTTAAGGTTTGTCTAAAGGCCTCTTGAAGAACAGCCACGTGGGATGGAGGAGGGACGTGCCCAGAGTGCCACACATGCCTTTCCCCATGGCCTCAGTGGGCCTGGAGGGGTCACGGGATGTGGGCTGTGCCCTCCCTGGCAGGAGGGAGCTCTGGGCACAGGGCAGGTGGCACAGGAATGTGAGGGCACTGTGTCTTCTGTCCTTCACCTGCCAGTCTGGAGTGGGTTTAGTTTTCCTCCTTTCTGCTTCCCTGAGCTTGGACCAGCTTGGGCTGACTGTGTGCCAGACTCCTTGGTGTCTGGGCTCGCTCTCAGCCCTCAGGGTGCTCAGTCACAGAGCATCTCCAGCTGGCAGGGACTCAAGGATCCAGTCCAACTCCTGCTCCTTGCAGGACCACCTATAAATAATGACAGGGCTAAGAGTGTTGTCCGGACACTCCCTGAACTGGGGCAGGTCGTGTTGTTGCCCCGCCTTGGGAGTTTCTGTTTGGATTTTCCTCCTTTCCGTTCTGCTTTGTCCAAAAATGGCAGTTCTGGTGGGAGCTGCCTCCTGGTGGGAGCTGTCCAGGTACCTCCCCACACTTGTTGTTCTGTGCTTTCAGGACGTGGAAGCCCAACAGGTGTTTCCCACAGACTATTCAGCAGCTAAAAGTGCTTCCTGCAGTAATTTATTTGGAACATTTAAGCCCCACTCATTGACTGCTTGGATGAATGAAGGCAACTTCCTCCCAACATCCTCTGGAGAAGCTGGAGAGAGGCAGGAAGGAGGAAGCACTTGTGGGAGCTGGGCCCTGGCTGGATGACCTGATTGAGGAATGTCTTGGGTTCCTTTCAAACCAGTAACCGTTGGATTGTCCCTCAGGAATGTTCTTCCTGCTCATTCCACTCCGAGCCCTTTCAGCCAAGTGCAGGGACATGTTTGGTCTTCTCACTTAAACTACAGATACTGACCATGATTCTGGGGCTTCCTTTGGTTGTGGTGTTGGTTCCATGTGGAAGGTGAGGAGAAGATGCTTCTGAACGTGTTACCTGCTGGATTAATTGAGATTTTTTGGTATAACTGCTCTAACTGGGGAGAAACCCAGACTCTCCCCTGTTTGGGATGAAAAGTGGGTGGGGATGTGGGTGCTGCTGACACTGGTGGGAGCAGGGAGCTGCTGCTTGCTGTGAGATTCCTGCTCCCCTTGGCACAGGGGATTCCACAGGGAATTCATTCCATGCAAATCAAAGAGAACTTCCCCTGCCCCTGTGCTTGAGAACAGCCAGGGCCCCTGCCTGGCCTGGGAGGGTTTGGCTGGGGCTGGGGCTGGGGCTGTGCAGCATCTCCCACCCTGCCAGAGGGGCTTGGGGAGCCTCGTGCTGATCTTCCAGGGTGACAATTCCAAGAACAGAGCTGAGATGAGCCCCTGGAGTAAGAGGGAACCCTTGGGAAGAAGGCAGTGCTACCATGAGCTGTGGCCTTCCAAGACCTGAAGGAAAGATGGAGAGGGACTGGGGACAAGGGAGGGAGGGACAGGACACAGGGAATGACTTCACATTGCCAGAGGGCGGGGATGGGGGGGATATTGGGAAGCGATTCCTGGCAGGGAGGGTGGGCAGGCCCTGGCACAGGTTGGGCAGAGCAGCTGTGGCTGCCCCAGCCCTGGGAGTGTCCAAGGCCAGGTTGGAGCACCCTGGGAGAGTGGGAGGTGTCCCTGCCCATGGCAGGGGGGGCACTGGGTGGGCTTTGAGGTCCATTCTGGGATTCTGAATTCTGTGTCACTTTACTACATACAATTTAACTTCCTTAAAGTGATATGGGAAGAACCCTGAATTACAACAAAAAAGGGTTTTTTTCAGTGCTACAGTGAATAATGATGTATTTAGTCCCTTCTCCTTCCCTTTTGGAAGGGCCTGCCTGTGTCTGGGGGCACAGCAGTGTGACCTGTGGTAAAACACTGAGTCATCTCTAGAGAAACTCCCCCCTGCACCTGCTAACACTGAGGGGCACCTGGAATTCCTTTTATTGCCCTTCCTTTCATGGAATCTCAGCTCTTGTTTCCTAAGCAGTGCCTTGTTGTTCAGGCACCCTTGCATGTGTTTGTTATCAGGAGCACGGAAATGTAAATACAATGGTGGCTGAGCAGCCCCTCCCTTCCTCCCCCACCGTCTTCCTGCACTTGGGAAGGGGGAAACTGTTCTGCATTAATTCCTCTCAGAAATGGCTGTTCTTCCCCCTGGTGCCACCCCATCACACCTCAAACCCTGAAGGGTCTGAGCAAAGAGAAGTGTGTTCCTTGAGAGGGCATTAACACAGGGCCTGGCAGGACATCCCTCCCTTCTTTGAGCCAGAGAAGGCACCTTTGAGTTGAACTAAGCCTGCATTCTGCTGCCTGCAGCGTTTGAGCACATTTCTTACGAGAAAAACTCCAGACATGGGAGCAGTGCCTTCACTGGCTGGAGGGTGTTTCTGCCAGACTGAAGTTTGCACTTCTCTTTGGGAGCTGTTTCCTCAGTGAGGTTCTGTTTGTCGTGGCTGGGTCTCAGGAGCTGATGGTGGTGATTTCTGGGTCAGGCAGGAATTCTGGCACTGAAACTGGGTTAAGGCAAAGGAAAGGCTCCAATGTAGAATCTGTTGACTTCAGAGTTGGACTTGCTGGTCCTTGTGGATCCCTTCCACCCCCCTGGGGACTCAGTGGCTGTCCCAGGAGGAGCTGGTCCAGCTCTTGGCTGGGTGGGAGCATCGGCCTGGCCCAGACTGTGCCTGGGATCTGCTTTTCTTCCTGAGTTTGCCATGAACTTTGTGTGGCAGGAACAGCTTCCTGGGAGAGCTGTTTATCTGCAGTTGCCCAGCTCTTTCTTGCCCCCCTGCCAGGTGAAATGCCATTCCTGTGTCTGTGCTGCAGTCCCTGTGCAGGGCTGGGCAGCTCTGGGATGCTCCTGGCCCTGGGCCAGCTCTGGGGCTGGAGGAGCTCAGGACAAATCCCCGGGATCCTCTCCCAGAATAACCATCATGTGAGAGCAGGAGTGGCCCCTGCTTTGAGGGCATGAAGGGAAGGAATAACAGCAGCAGCTTAAGGGCTGGGCTGGCATCCCTGTGCCCAGGGCATGACCTGCAGGGCCACAGCAGGCAGGAGGCTCTGGCTGTGACTTTGGCTGCCCATGGTGCCTTCACAGTGTGCTGGGTGATGAACCAGGGCCTGTGAATGTCCCTGCTGAGCTTCTGGTCTAGCTGAGTTCACTGTTGGGCCTTGGCCTGCAGCTTAAATCATAGAATTGTAGAATCAATTGGGTTAGAAAAGACCTCCGAGATCATCAAGTCCAACACTTGATCCAACCCCACTGTGATCACCAGCCCAGGGCACGGAGTGCCCTGGGCTGATGATCACAGTGGGGTTGGATCAAGACTTGGTGGATTCTCACTCAGTGCCACATCCACAGAATCACAGAATGGATTGGGTTGGAAAAGCCCTCTGAGATCATCAAGTCCAACCCTTGGGCCAACTCCAGTCCCTTTACCAGATCATGGCACTCAGTGCCATGGCCAAGCTCACTTGAAAAACCTCCAGGGATGGGGAATCCACCCCCTCTCTGGGCAGCCCATTCCAATCCCTCAGCACTCTCTCTGCAAAGAAGTTTTTTCTGCTCTCCAACTTCAATTTGCCCTGGCAGAGCTTGAGCCCCCCGTGCCCCCTTGTCCTATTGCTGAGTGCCTGGGAGAAGAGACCAACCCCCACCTGGCCAGAACTTCCCTTCAGGTGGTTCCTGTGCTACTGAGCTGCTTTCTGCCCCTCTGTTTTCATTGGGACCCCCCTGGTGCCACGGGAGGTGCTGGGGCTGGGGGTGCTGCCTGGAGGGGTCTCCATGTGGCTCATGGTCTGGCACAGGCAGGGATGGATCCTGAGCTCATGTTTCCTTCCCTGGAACTCCCTCTGTGAGGGAGAAGGTCTCTCTCCACATCAGCACTGGTGATGGAGCTGGGAATGTGCTCTGGGTTCCTCCTCTGGAAATTTTGGGGGACCTTTCCCTGCCTCACATCCATTCTCCAGCTAATTAATCCTCCTGCCTGTCTTTGGGAGCTCCTTCCCTGGATCCCAGGCAGGCAGGCAGGATTTCCTGCCCAGGTTCCCAGCAAATTCTTCAGGTGCTGTTGTAGCCAAAGGCCTCAGCTCTGCTTGCAGAGGTGCCCAGGTGTGCTCAGAGTTTTGGAAGCTTTATTTAGAAGGATTTGGGAGTTTTGTCCTGCTCCCTTGTGTGTGGGCACAACTGTCCCTGCTGAGAAGTGACTCCCAGTGACATGGAATATGTTAAATGCCATAGAATCAGCTGGGTTGGAAGAGACCTCCGAGATCATAAAGTCCAACCCTTTTATCTATTGTGCATTGCTCCAAGATGAACAAAATCCATACATGGAACTAAAAGGTGACTCAAAGAGGCCCTTCCTCAGCCTGTTCTTGTGACACAGCAACGTTAAAGGCAGATTTGGATATTCCAGAGCTGTTTGAGCAGGGTCAGAACAGGCTCCACAGCCTGGGGCCCCTGAGGGTGCTCTGCTCCCACCCTAAACATGCTCAGAGACTTCAATTCTCTGTGAGTTTCAGAGCACCTGAGTGGCCTCCATGGGGATAGAGGGCCTGGATTTAGTTCCTGGCCTGCAGGTCTGCCCCTCATGGAGCGAGCTGGGCATGGTGAGTGGGTGGGCATGTTCCCCCAGAACCAGTTTGCCAGGTGGTCCTGCAGTTCTGCTCCAGCAGAAGCCTGGGCTGGGCACTCAGGGCCTCTGCCCTTCCTTGTTCAGGCTCTGCTTCCACAAGGCTTTGTTGTGGTTTCCAAGAGGCAGCCCCAGACTCTGCACCAGTTCAGCTTGTCTCTGTTCTGCTTCCAGGTTCTGACTGTAGACGTGGTTTGTTTTCGTTCTCCCAAAGCTTTTTGACCTTCCAGTAGTGTTGGAAAGCTTTAAAGTATTGTTTTCTCTCTCCAAATCTGCTTGGGAAAGCATTGCCAGGTTTGCTGTTCCACTGCTCTGGCTCTGAAACATCAAGTGATGCTGAGTTGGGATGGATGAAAATAGCTCTGCAGTTGGATTGCTGCTTTGGAAGCTTCCAGGGCCGTGTCCTGATGGGCAGGTCCTCGTGCTCTGTAATTGCATTGTCAGGAGAAGGGCTCACTTTAATTACAACTAATGTGGCTGCTCTAATGCAGGCACTGACACAACTGGAATTACTCTGGGTGGGTAAAGGAGTGGAGCCTGTTGGGAAAGGAGTTGATGGGAGCACGGATGGTGTGTCCTGGTTGCCAGAGGAGCATCTTCTCCTTTCCTGGCTGTGCTGCTGTGGCTGCTGCTCTCCATGCCCTGGGACGTTCCTGCTCCCAGCTTGGCTTGGTTTGGGGTGACACTGGGAAAGGTGTTGATTTTGGGGCACTTGCAGAGAGCCAGTCTGCCCACAGCAGGTGGCACCTGCCCTTCCCTGGGGGCATCAGAATCCCAGAATCCCTGAGGGTGGAAAAGCCCTGCCAGCCCCTGGAGCCCACCCTGTGCCCGATGCCCACCTTGGCAAAGCCCTGCCAGCCCCTGGAGCCCACCCTGTGCCCAATGCCCACCTTGTCCCCAGCCCAGAGCACTCAGTGCCACGGCCAGTCCTGCCTTGGGCACTTCCAGGACTGGGCAATTCAAACCTCCCTGGGCAGCCCCTGCCAGTGCCTGACCACCCTTTCCAGGCAGAAAATCCTCCTGATGTCCCACCTGAACCTCCCTCCGCTCCTGTCCCTGTTCCCTGTCCCTGTTCCCTGTCCCTGTTCCCAACCCCCTGTCCCAGCTCCCCCTCCTGGCAGGGATTGCAGAGCCAGAAGGTCCCCCCTGAGCCTCCTTTTCTCCAGCTGAGCCCCCCCAGCTCCCTCAGCCCCTCTATGTCTGTCCTGAGGGGCCTCTTTTTGCCACTCCCATTGCACAAACCTGGGTTGTTTCTGCTGTTCTGCAGAAAGTTTGACGTGGAATTTTCGAGGCTTTATACAGTGAACTTCTCCATGATGTACAATATGTATGTAGGACATTAAGTGCTAATTAATGGCTGCTTATTTTACTCTTTAATGAGAGCTTTTTTGCTTTACTTAATTTCAGAATTTGTCCTCTCTGCTCTTACTCTCCCTCCTACGCTCTCAGGTGTGTACATATACATATTTATATATTATTATATATACATGAGGCAGCGTTACGAGTTCATCAGTGAGGGCCTGCACTGTGGCATTACAGGTGTAATTAAGCTGGACTAAACCTGCCTTGTTTTCTCCCAGCACAGCTTGAGCTCGCTCTCTCCTCTGGGTTTGTCACTGCAGTGTTTGTGCTGCACAGTTTGCTTTTCATCTCAGGAATTCAAGCCCAAATTCTCACATAAACACAAAATCCTTTATTTTGGGAGCCACATGTGTCAGGCAGTCATGGAGTGGGATGGACCCAGAGGAGCTGACACGAGGGCTGTGTGGCTGAGGTGAACTTGGGTGGTGACACTTGTCCCTTTCTGTGCCCTCATTGGTGGCACTTGTCCCTCTCTGTGCCCTCATTGGTGACACTTTTCCCTGTATTTGCTTTCATTGGTGACACTTGTCCTTTTCTGTGCCCTTATTGGTGTCACTTGCCCCTCTCTGTGCTTTCATTGGTGACACTTGTCCCTGTCTGTGCTCTGGTTGGTGACACTTTTCCCTGTATTTGCTTTCATTAGTGACACTTGTCCCTTTCTGTGCCCTTATTGGTGTCACTTGTCCCTCTCTGTGCCCTCATTGGTGACACTTGTCCCTTTCTGTGCCCTCATTGGTGTCACTTGCCCCTCTCTGTGCTTTCATTGGTGACACTTGTCCCTTTCTGTGCTCTCATTGGTGACACTTGTCCCCGCATAGAATCAGCTGGGTTGGAAGAGACCTCTTTCTGTGCTCTCACTGGTGACACTTGTCCCCTTCTGTGCTTTCACTGGTGACACTTGTCCCTGTCTGTGCCCTCATTAGTGAAACTTCTCCCTTTGTGTTCTCTCATTGGCGACACTTGTCCCCTTCTGTGCTCTCATGGGTGACACTTGTCCCTGTCTTTGCCTTCATTGGTGACACTTGTCCCCGTCTGTGCCCTTATTGGTGTCACTTGTCCCCTTTCTGTGCTCTCACTGGTGACACTTGTCCCCTTCTGTGCTTTCACTGGTGACACTTGTCCCTGTCTGTGCCCTCATTAGTGAAACTTCTCCCTTTGTGTTCTCTCATTGGCGACACTTGTCCCCTTCTGTGCTCTCATGGGTGACACTTGTCCCTGTCTGTGCTCTGGGCTGTTGTCACCAGGCCCTTGAGTAGTGGTGAGGAGGTCCAGTATCCCCAGTAAGGGCAATACCTGTTGAGCCACCCGCTGTGTGAGCTTTGTGCCACCCTTGCCCTCCTCCAGGGGCAGGAGCTGCCTGGCCAGGGCCACTGTGGGGTGGGTTGCCCCGAGTTGGTGGGAACCTCTCCCCTCCCTGAGCTATTAAAGGAAAGCAGCTGACAGAGCAGCTGGGCTGGGTCGGGGCTCAGCATCAACATCCACCATAGAAAGTGCTTTGCAAATAGACTTTCCTCCCCTGCCCCCACTTTGGCTTTGCCTGTGCCAAGAGAAAAGAGGAGACTCTTCCCCGTGATTGATGGAACTCTCCTTATTTGGTGCTGCCTCTCCCGGGAAGCAGCACTGAAAATCCTGTGCTGGAAACCAGCAGACAGGCTCTGCCCCAGTGCTCAGAATCCTGTGCTGGAAACCAGCAGACAGGCTCTGCCCCAGCACTGAGTATCCTGTGCTGGAAACCAGCAGACAGGCTCTGCCCCAGCACTGAGAATCCTGTGCTGGAAACCAGCAGACAGGCTCTGCCCCAGTGCTCAGAATCCTGTGCTGGAAACCAGCAGACAGGCTCTGCCCCAGCACTGAGTATCCTGTGCTGGGAACCAGCAGACAGGCTCTGCCCCAGCACTGAGAATCCTGTGCTGGAAACCAGCAGACAGGCTCTGCCCCAGCACTGAGAATCCTGTGCTGGAAACCAGCAGACAAGCTCTGCCCCTGGGAGGTGGGAGGTTTACAGCCCTTGAGGAATAGGCCATTCTGGAGCTAAAGCTGCCAGGTCTGTACAGAAGGTGGGCAGAGTCCTCTGTTTTCCCTAGATAAGCATTTCTGATTTTCGCAGTGTGTTTTAGGTCTCTTTTTTCCATACTTGTCGGCCTGGGCAGAGCTCAGCCCTTGAAAGCCCCTCACAGTTTATTATCTATGAACTCATCTTCCATGTGGCTTTTTTGAAGGCCAGCCAAGACCATTAATCCCCACCTTCCAGAGTCCCTAATCCCTGCTTGGGGCTTAGGGGAGGGTTATTCTTGTCCTCCCAGCGAAGCCTCTCTGGCACAGCATCTCCTGCTGTAACTCAAGGAGAGTTTATTCATGTGACTTTTGATCAGCTTGGAAGGAGCATCCAAGTGGGACAGTCTTACCCCATCCTGCCCATGGTTCATGGCAGGGAGGTTGCCCAAAGGGAGGGAGTCATGCACGAGGTTGCTGTGCTCTTATCTCATCTTGAGGATAATTAACAGCAGTAAAACGAATACGTGCCATGGGGGTTTGGGGATGGGTGCAGCTGAAGTGAAGTCAGGGCTGGAAGGGGCTGCTGGGTGATTCCTGGGAGTTGTATCACTCTCCTTATTCTCAGCCTGACACTCTCAAATCCTCCTGGCTCTGGTTTTTGTCTGGGTGTGGCTGTGCTGGCGTCAGCCCCTCTTCCTCTGTGAGCCTCCCCTTCCCACCATCCATCCTCACTCCAGGCCTGTGCTTTGGATCCCAGTGCTCTGCTCAAGGCTGGTTCAGGTGAGCCTCCCCTTCCTCCCCTTCCCACCATCCATCCTCACTCCAGGCCTGTGCTTTGGATCCCAGTGCTCTGCTCCAGGCTGGTTCAGGTGAGCCTCCCCTTCCTCCCCTTCCCACCATCCATCCTCACTCCAGGCCTTTGCGTTCCCAGTGCTCTGCTCCAGGCTGGCTCACGTGGGCTTCCTACCATCTGTTGTCTTTCTCGGGGTAGGACAGGAGGGAGGTCTGGGCTGTTTTGCCCTCAGCTTGTGGTCACTCCTTCTGCCATCGTGGTGGTGTTGGAGCTCTGACTGAGCCATCTGGTGTCCCTCGAAGGGCTCCAGGAGGTGGCCCAGGGCCCTGGCACGGGGCTGTGCTGCCTCTCAGGGGCACCTTCCACGGGGAAGTGGCAAAACCCCCTCCAGGCTCCTGGACCAGTGCAGGGCACTCTCAGCCCAATGCCCAGGGGTGGAGCAGGGTCCCTTTCTCGGGTGTCTGGAGCTTTGTCTCCAGTTCCATGAGCAGAATTTGGCTCTTCAGAGCCTGAGAGCAGGAGGAGTTGCTGTCTTGGCTTTGCTGTGCTCTCGAGGGCTCTCACAGTTCCTGCAGCTCCTCCCAGAGATGTTGAGTGTTGTTCCATCCCTGAGCAGAGAGGGCAAGTTCTACAGGACTTACCTCCTCTCCCTGAGCAAAGAACAACCTGAAATAAGGCTGGGAATTTTCATATGTCCACCTCTAGGAAGAGCAGGTAGAAAGGGCTTCAGGAAGCCTGGGAAGTGCTGGCCTGATGGTTTGCAGGCTGACTTTGATTGTGACTTTGGAGTTGACTCTGAGTAGGATCTCCACACATGGAGAGAGGAGGTTGTGCCCCAGCTTTCCCCTGGCTGGTGTGGGATTTCTGCCCCACTGTCGTTGTGGACTTTATCATCCCATGAGGTGTGAGCTCTCCAAGTGGTGAGTGGCTGGAAGGCAGGAGGAAAATGGAAGTTGTCTCAGACCTCCAGAAATCGAGAGAATCTGTTTAACTTCCTGGGGAGGTGGGAATTCTGGGAGGCTTCTGCTGCCTCCTGTGCCAGTTCACGTGGCATGTGAATAATTGATGATGGGCAGAGCAAGGCTCGTTGGCTCCCTTGGGGCTTTCTGAGGGATGAAGAGTTTCTGGAGCAGAAATCTTCATTAAACACTCACACACAGCAATTTGGGCTTATTTGCAGTACCAAGAACAGAAAATAATACTTGAAAAAGGAGAGAAATGGCTGGTGCCCTAAGTAATGAAACCCTGAATTCATCAGGGAGTGCTGAGTAAGCCCCAGAATTATGTGGGCTCTTACAGACATCATGGAATCAAACAAACTGCTCTTTAGGCCATTGGAATTCTGAAGCTGTAACTTGGAAAAGCAGAAGGTTTGGCATGAAAACACAATGCCTTGGTCAGCCAGAGCTTGGGATTTTCCAGTGACTTCCCCTGTTACTGACCTGGCCTCTCTGGGGCTGTTCCCATCCTGCTCTGGCAGCTGCCCTTTGTTGCTTGGGAATCAGCATTCCCATGGCAGAGAGTGCAGTCCCCCAGCCCAGGCACCTTCTGCACACCCACCTGGGAGCCTCAGGTGTGTCTCACTCCAGGGCAGGTCCCACCTGGGGCTGGAGCTGCTGCCACTGCCTGGAGAGGTCTGGGCTCCCTCCTGGAACACCTTCCCTTTGTCCCTGGGCAGATCAGTGTGCAGCTGCCACTTCTCAGGGTGGGAAGGTGACCCACAACTGTGCCATGGTCCAGCTCCTCCTCTGGATTCCTGTGTCCATTCCCACCCATCCCCTCCTAATTCCACAAGCTGCTTTTGTCTCAGCATTGGCTTTTTTCCCTACCCAAAGTCCACACCTCTCGTGTCCCACCCAGACCCTCAGGCTCTCCCAGCTCCAGTGGGTTTGCTCATGTTCATCCCTGCCCGCAGGTTGGCTCCTCTCCCATGTGGAAGGTGTGGACCTCTCATTCCATGTCCTGCTTGGATCTGTCTCATGTGCAGGTTCAGTTCCCCACACCTGGGCAGGGCCTGGAGAGCTTGGGAATCTCCAGGAGGGTTTTGGGCAGGGTCACTCAGGTCTTGGCTGACCTGGGATTGGGGTGGGGCTTTGGGAAGGCTCAGGTGGGAAGAGCAGGTGAAGGCTCAGGTGAGAAGAGCAGAGGAAGGCTCAGGTGGGAAGAGCAGGTAAGGGCTCAGGTGGGAAGAGCAGTCCTTGAGTCAGAAGCTGAGGGAGGGGTTGTTGGTGCCCCCAGAGATGGAAGGATGGAGATGCCAGACGTGGAGAGGACATGACTCAGAGCAGGCAGGGATGTGAGGAGACAATGGTGGCTGAAGCTCTGCCTTGGCTTTGAAGTCCTACTGAGTTCAGCTTCATGAAACCAGCTGAAGGGAGAAGGTAAAACCTTGGGTTTGGTCTTGTCTGTGGCCAGAAAGGCCCTGAGGAAGAGACCTGAGATTTGCCTCCAGCCTTTGGAGCCATCTCATGGTCAGAATCCCTCAGTTCCAGAGTGGTTTGGGTGGAAGGGACCTCCAAGCCCACCCAGTGCCACCCCTGCCATGGG
Source organism: Sakesphorus luctuosus (assembly GCA_013396695.1). Lineage (NCBI taxonomy): Eukaryota > Metazoa > Chordata > Aves > Passeriformes > Thamnophilidae > Sakesphorus > Sakesphorus luctuosus. The sequence continues at coordinate 242,059 of VWZD01005429.1, read as the reverse complement.
CAGGGACACCTCCCACTGTCCCAGGGTGCTCCAACCTGGCCTTGGACACTCCCAGGGCTGGGGCAGCCACAGCTGCTCTGGGAAATCCATCCCAGTCCCTGCCCACCCTCCCAGCCAGGAATTTCCACCAAATCTGCCTCCTCTGTTCCCACCACATCTCTTGTCCCTCACAAAGGAGGGCAGGAATTATTTAATCCATGCAAACAACAGCTGGAAACTCTGTTGCTGTGGTTATGGTTGAAGGAGAACGTGGCTCTGTGTGACATGACTCTGCCTGAAATCCTGATTTTCCTGGAAGCCCAGCCAGGCATTAGAAATCAGGAATGTTTGTGCTGCCCTGTGTAAATGGAGCTGGAAAGTGCCCTGTGCTCCCGCAGGGGCTCTGAGGGAGCTGCCAAAGGCACTTGGGTTCAACCTGTGCCCCAGAGGTGGAGTTTGGTGTTTGGTTCTGCTGTGGAAATGGCCACAATGCTCTCAGTAACTCGTGGGTTGATGATTTGCAGTCAAGTCCTTGGGCTGGTCCTGAGCATCTGGCCTGGCCACCTCCCCTCTGCCAGTCAGGGCTTCTGGGGGAGCCAATTCCTGAGATTATTCTGGAATTCAGCGCATTTTGGGGCTGGCTTTTCTAGCAGTTGAGTTGAACATAAATATTTAAGTGTTGGAATGATTTTATTAACGAGCTCTTGACCTCCATCTCTTTAACTCTGGTGATTTGAGGGGTTTTCTGTGACTCCAAAGAGCCACAAAAGTCAAGCAGAGTTTTGCTGTGTTTCCCTAAATAAATGAATCCCAGTGGTTCAGACTGTGCCCAGAAAATTACCAAAAATTCAGCTGGGTGAGGGGTTTGTGGTGCCCAGCCATGGAATGTGAGGAATGTGATTGGTGTGTGTGTCCCTCTGAGGGTGGGTGCAGGAATCCTCTCCATGGATTGCAGGGCTCTGGGAGGAGGATGACTTAGCACATCTCTGCTCTCCTGTTCCCTCAGGCCTCAGCAGCCTCTGCTAAGAAAAGCAAGCTGAGTTAGCCCAGAGAAATGGGAATTATGCCCCTCTGTCCCGCTCCCTCAGCCAGGGATTCTGGGCTCTGTGTGCTGAGGGGCTGATTTTAAAGGAGCAGTGGATCTCAGGGAGTAATAGAGGTGCTTCTCCCAAGTGTGGGACTCTCAGTGTCCTTGGAACCAAGGGAAATGGGGAGATAATGCTTTGTTATTGCTCCTGGGTGGGAGGAGATTCCTCTGCCCCTTGGGCACAGAGGTGGCTCTGGCAGGGCCCCTGTGGAGCAGGACAGCTGTGTGTGCATTCCCACAGGCATCAGCCAGGCTGGCAGGGCTGTGCCACTGTCACCACAGGGCTGGCAGTGCCCCTGCCCCGTGGGGCTGGCACTGTGTGGGCTCCTGGGAACCCTCCTGCCCTCGGCCTGGGGGCCAGCAGGGAAGGAACCGTTCCAACAGTTCACAGGTGTCCAGGTGTGGGGGGTTTGGGCACCCACTGCCCACTGTGCCCTTTCTGTGTCCCCAGATGAGACACAAGTCGGGTTTTTGGGCACCCACTGCCCACTGTCCCCTTTCTGCATCTCCAGATGAGACACAAGTCGGGTTTTTGGGCACCCACTGCCCACTGTCTCCTTTCTGCATCTCCAGACGAGACACAGGTCTGGGTCAGGCTGCTCAGAACTTGGAATTCCAAGGCTGTGCGTGCCCTGAGGCAGGAACATGGCAGTGCAGCCATGGGAGCTGCAAAAGGGAAATTCAGAGCTCAGGGAGGAGATGCTGCTCTTCCCTGGGTGGGAGGCTGCAGGCAGAACCCTCCCAGCCAGGTGTTTGATTTGGAAGGGCTGTTTGATGTGGAAGGGCTGTTTGATTTGTCTCTGCTTCCAGAGAGCAGCTGGGGATGATGGTGGTTCTGGGCAGTTGTTCCACTGAGTCACTTGGAGTAAAACTTGGGCAAGGAATTTGTGACTCTCTGAATTGTTGTCACCCCGTCCCTGGAAGTGTCCAAGGCCAGGCTGGACAGGACCTGGAGAAACCTGGGATAATGGAAGGTGTCTCTGCCCATGGCAGGGGTGGGACTGAGATGATCCTGAAAGTCTCTTCAAACCCTCAAAGCCCATCCAGATCCACCCCATGCCATGGGCAGGGACACCCTCCACTATCCCAGGTTGCTCCAGCCTGGCCTTGGACGCTCCCAGGGATGGGGCAGCCACAGCTGAAAACTGGTGAATACTGGGAGCTGTGTGGAACAGGACTGCAGGGAAGGGAGGGGGGTCTGTGGTGTGGGTAAGAGTCTAAAATAACTCTGCTGAAGCTTCCAGAGGAGATGACAAGAAGATGGATTTTATTTGTCCCTACAAACAGGTTGCTCATGGAGTACACAAGGACTGTGAGCACAGAAGGGAACAGATGGGGACAGGCCTGGGTTGAACAGCTCAGCTGTGCCTGGAACACGAGGAGCTCTGAGCCCCCTTTTATAGCAAAGTAACGTGGGAGCTGAAGGGACAGCACTGGTTTGCTGGGGGTGGGTTGAGTATTTCCTGGAACATCCTGCAGGAAAACCCTTTTCCTTGGCTGCAGTGCAGCTGTGGGCTTGGTGAGGCTGTGCCTGCTGCTGTGCCCTGCTCCTGTGCCCTCCTCCTGTGCCCTCCTCCTGTGCCCTGCTCCTGTGCCCTCCTCCTGTGCCCTGCTCCTGTGCCCTGCTCCTGTGCCCTGTTCCTGCCACACCTGGAGAGGACACTCACCTTGGGGGGGTCACCTGGGGCTCTGCAGGGACACACACTGGCACCAGGAGGGCTGGTGGCACCCCCAGGAGGGCTGGTGGCACATCATCCTGCTCCCTCTGCTGTTTAACAAGCACAGGGACCGTGACAGCTGTCCCTCAGCTGAAGGATTATTTGGAATTATGGAATCCCAGGATCACTGGGGCTGTCAAAGCCCTGCCAGCCCCTGGAGCCCACCCTGTGCCCCATGCCCACCTTGGCACAGCCCTCCCAGCCCCTGGAGCCCACCCTGTGCCCCATGCCCACCTTGGCACAGCCCTCCCAGCCCCTGCAGCCCACCCTGTGCCCGATGCCCACCTTGGCAAAGCCCTCCCAGCCCCTGGAGCCCACCCTGTGCCCAATGCCCACCTTGTCCCCCAGCCCAGCGCTCTGAGTGCCACGGCCAGTCCTGCCTTGGGCCCCTCCAGGGCTGGGCACTCCAACCCTCCCTGGGCAGCCCCTTCAGTGCAGAACTGGGTGCATTTTGTCCCTCTGCCTCCTGAGGCCTTGGTCATTGCTCACCTTTGCCCTTCCATCCTCACAGTTGGTGTCGGGTCCCTCCTCCCTGTGCCCTGGCAGGGTCTGGGTTGCAGAGCTGTGGGGGCAGAGGGTTAAGGTGCACCTTGGTGAGGATTCCCTGGTGCTCCCTGACTGGAACCTTGTTCCAGGTGTAGATCTGCCTCCCTGAACTGCTCAACACACAGAGATGCTCCAGGATTTCCTTTCTACCCTGGGGCAGAATCCCTGCAATACACTCATTTTCCTTCTCTCTTAGTTACCTCTCCAAGCCCTGGGCATGTGGGAATTAGAGCAGTTGGGCTGTTCCAGCAGCAGAGCTCCAGTTCTGGGGTTGTTCTGGCTGTCCCTGGGCTGGGGGGATTCCTGCAGGTGAGGGCACTTCCACCAGGTCCTTCTGCCTGTCTGAGACACCAGTTCTGTTTGCTACAAAAATGCACATTGGCCTTTCTTAGTTAGTTTGATTTATTTTTATACACAGTTTCTGCATTCCCGGCTTAGCTAAATATGGGCAAGGAAATGTCCTGCTGATAAGGCTGCATAACCACATTATTGTTTTTCCCCAGAAAGTGGATCAATTCAGCGTCCCAGTTGCTGGGTAGGTCTGAAATACCAACACTGCCAATGCCAAAACCCCCCAAAATGCCATGTATTTTATGGCAGCAATATCATCAATGGTGCCACGTTAATGTGGACACAAAAAAAGCAGTTTGGTCCTAGAAAAGCACAATGTGAACCCATCAGTGGCTTGTGGTGGAATATTCCTGTGCTGGAGGATGGGCTGGTGGGATTAGCCTTGATCTGGGGTTGAGAATTCCTGGCTGCTTCTCTCACCCCTTTCACATGGAGCAAGGGAAGCAGCTCGTGATGGGACTGAGGCTCCAGCAGCATTTCCTCCATTAATTACAGCGCAGTTAATCAGGGAATCATTAAGGTTGGCAAAGGCCTCTGAGATCACTGAGTCCAACTCTTGTTTAGGGCTGGAGGAAAAGTGACACAATATCTCAGGACTAAACCATTTCTGGGCCACCTGAACACTGAACATGCAGTGTGGTCACTGCAGCCTTTGCTGGGCTGTTCCCCAAGTTTTTGGATGTTCTGGAGGTATTTTCTGACCACAGTCTTGATTCTTGTGTTTTCTGGTCCAATCGAGTCCTCCAGGAGGGGCTGAGGGAGCTGGGAAGGGGCTGGAGAACTCCTGAGGGAGCTGGGGGGGCTCAGCTGGGGGAAAGGAGGATCAGGGGGGGCCTTGTGGCTC
>VWZD01005429.1:201552-237448 GCA_013396695.1 Sakesphorus luctuosus | reverse complement strand
ACAGGGAGCAGGGACAGGGAGCAGGGACAGGAGCAGAGGGAACAGGGACAGGGAACAGGGACAGGAGCAGAGGGCACAGAGACAAGGCAGGGGCAGGTGGGATAGTGGGGAAATTCCTTCTAGAAAGGGCTGTCCATCCCTGGCACAGCTGCCCGGGGCTGGGCTGGATCCCCATCTCTGGAGGGATTTCACAGCCCTGTGGATGTGGCACTTGGGGACATGGTCAGTGGTGGCCTTGGCAGTGCTGGGGATGGTTGGACTCGATGATGGAAAGCCATTTATCAGCCCCATTTCTTCCTTGGAAGAGCCTTTGCAATGCAGATCAAACTCCTGGAGTGACTTCCCTGGCTGACAGTCCCCACAGGGTGTTGTGGCCAGTTGTGGGCACATCTGGGTGGTGGTTAATCTTGAAAATTATCAAGAACTCTGAAGAAAACTTTTCAAAATAAGACTCTTTCCCTTCAATATTAAAATGGCTTTACTTTACTAACCATAACTCACTCAGCTGTAACCCCACACAGAGGGATAAAGAGCTCCAGACCTTTCACCTCTGGGATTTCCAAGGGGGGATTCGAGGCCTTTATCTGAACCAACAAAAAGTGCAGTTGCTGCCTGAAGTGTGATCTGGCTGCAAGTGTGACCTTTCATTGTTGAGAGAACAGAAAAGAGGAGTTTAAACTGAATTAGTTTCCACAATGCCCTTGCCTGGAATGGCAGGAGCAGCACTGCCAGTGGGATCCCATTGTGCAGAGGAATGTCAGTGCCCTGGGGAGGCTGGAGCTGGAAGGTGTTGGTGCCCTGTGCTGCTGACAGAGAATTTCCTGGAGTTCAAGGAGTAGGAGCCTTTGTGTGTGTGGAACAAGAGGGTCTGTGTTTGCTGTCCCTGCAGTCAGTGACCCTGGGCTGCTGCTCAGGGGCCACTTGGGTCACCCTCATTAACCACACACAAGTGCCCCTTGTGTTTCCTTGGGCGTCTTCTGTGCCTTGTTATGGCTCCAGTTCTGTGTCCTCAGCTCCAGAGTCCCCACAGAGGGGCTGGAGCCAGGCTGGGAGAGCTGGGGGGGTCACCTGGAGAAGAGAAGGCTCCAGGGACACCTGAGAGCCCCTGGCAGGGCCTGAAGGGGCTCCAGGAGAGCTGGAGAGGGACTGGGGACAAGGGAGGGAGGGACAGGACACAGGGAATGGCTTCCCAGGGCCAGAGGGCAGGGATAGGTGGGATATTGGGAAGGAATTGCTGGCTGGGAGGGTGGGCAGGCCCTGGCACAGGGTGAGCAGAGCAGCTGTGGTTGCCCCATCCCTGGGAGTGTCCAAGGCCAGGTTGGAGCACCCTGGGAGAGTGGGAGGTGTCCCTGCCCATGGCAGGGGTGGCACTGGGTGGGCTTTCAGGTCCCTTCCATCTCAAGGCATTCTGGGATTCTGATGTGCTGGTTCTTATCTCAGTGCAGTGAGAATTGACTCCAAAGTGCTGAATCACCTTCCCTGGGCTCCTTCAGATCTTTCTTTTTTGCTGTGGAACTCTAAACTTCACTTCCATGGTCTTGTTCCCTACTAATTCCCACCCAGGCACTGCTGCCTTGGCTCGTTGGACTCCTGGGGAGAGTCAGACATTCTAGGGAGAGTTTGTGCCTCAACACAGAGCAGAGCAAATCACTTTGCACTCCCAAGCCTCGAGTGTTGTGTTGAGTTCTGGGCCCCTGAGTTGAGGCAAGAGATTGAGGGGCTGGAGCGGGGCCAGAGAAGAGCAACGAGGCTGGAGAAGGGAGTGGAGCACAAGTGCTGTGGGGAGAGGCTGAGGGAGCTGGGGGTGTTTGTGCTGGAGAAGAGGAGGCTGAGAGGTGACCTCAGCACTGTCTGGAAGTGCCACATCAGGGAAGTTGTGGCCAGGTGGGGGTTGGTCTCTTTTCCCAGGCACTCAGCAATAGGACAAGGGGGCACGGGGGGCTCAAGCTCTGCCAGGGGAAATTGAAGTTGGAGAGCAGATAGAAATTCTTTGCAGAGAGAGTGCTGAGGGATTGGAATGGGCTGCCCAGAGAGGGGGTGGATTCCCCATCCCTGGAGGTTTTTCAGCTGAGCTTGGCCGTGGCACTGAGTGCCATGATCTGGTAAAGGGCCTGGAGTTGGCCCAAGGGTTGGACTTGATGATCTGGGAGGTCTTTTCCAACCCAATCCATTCTGTGATTCTGTGTTTCTATGAAATAGAGGGAAGCTGAACTCCTGCAGCAGGAGCTGTGAGCACACCAGCCTGGGGACTCTGCCCCTCTCTGGTTTGGGTTTTCTCAGCTGGCAGCAGTTCCTGCAGCTGGAGCTGTTGGTGCCCCTGCTGTCTCAGCTCTCACTGACTCTGCTCTGAGGGCCCTTCCTCACTCAGCAGCTCTGGGTTTGCACCTTGGACAGCTCTCTGGAATTCCCAGCAGCTTTTGCTGGCTGTTGTTCCCCAAGAATAACTTCAAAAGAGTAAAATGTGAAAAACTGAGTGACTGGTGATGGGTGTGTGTTGTGCCAACCTGGAGGGTTGAGATGAGTCAGCTCAGGTGCATTTTCTGTTGGGTGCCAGGAGTTAAATTGAATACAGAGATGCAAATCAGGGAGGGAGAGAGAACTGGTGATTATTGCTGCTTCATTTCCAATTCATAGCTGTGGATATAATGCCTACGTGTGCTCTTTGCTGTGTTTCTCCATGTAAACACCATTGAAATGTCACTTTGCAGCCCAAATCCCAGGGCTGGAGGGGTTGGTTGGCACTGGGGAGGTTTGCTGAGGACATGCAGAACCCTCTCAGGGGGATCAGAAGGCTCCCTGCAGTGTCTCTCCATGGGGATTATGGCAGTGCTGATCCCCATAGGGAGCTGGGTGGAGTCAGCCCAGCACTGAACTGCCCTGTGTCACTTCTTGCTGCTGCCCAGGGGGGATTAACTCGGGATCTGGGGCAGGGCACCAGCCAAGGGCACCTCCCAGGTGTTCTGCCCAGCTGCTGGGGGGTATTCTTGACATTTCTTATTGAGGGTTTTGATGAAACACCCCATGAAACACAAGATCTCTAAGCTAACCCCTGACTGGGGTGATGCAGCTGTTTGTTTCTCTGCTGGTGTGTGGGGTCAGAAACACGTGGGAGTTACTGAGCACCAACAGAGTGCTGAGCCCCAACCTCTGAGCAGTGTCCAAGGGCCCCATTAAGTGCCTGTGTCTTTTCCTCCCCCTGTGGGTCCCCAGGTCACAGAGAGCTGCGATGGCTGACCTGGAGCACAACCTCAGCCTGGCAGATGCCCTGGCAGAGCCACCCCCTGACATTGAGGAGGAGGTCAAGAGGGACTTCATCGCCACGCTGGAGGCAGAGAAGTTCGAGGATGTGGTGGGAGAGACGGTGGACAAGACAGACTACGTGCCCCTGCTGGACAACGACGACGAGGGCAGCCCTGGCAGCCTGGAGCCCAAGGGCAGAGCCCACCCCGAGGGCACCCAGGGGGAACGTAAGTGCCACACACACTCTGGGGACACCCTGGGCACTGGGGGGGACACAGGGGGAATGTAAGTGCCACACGAAAACAGACATCCACAGGGATTTTAAATCCCCCCAGGGATGGGGATCCACCCCTGCCCTGGNTGTCCCTGTTCCTGTCCCTGCTCCCTGTCCCTGTTCCCGACCCCCTGTCCCAGCTCCCCCTCCTGGCAGGGATTGCAGAGCCAGAAGGTCCCCCCTGAGCCTCCTTTTCTCCAGCTCAGCCCCCCCAGCTCCCTCAGCCCCTCCTGCTGCTCCAGCCCCTTCCCAGCTCCAGTCCCTGCCCTGGACACCTCCAGCCCCTCCAGGTCCTGTCCCTGGACACCCCAAACTGCCCCCAGCACATCTATCAGTGTTAAGAGTTTTATCAGAAACTCCTTAGGAAGAGTTTTAAACAGGTTTCTTAGCTGAGTAAAAGGGAAATTAATAAGATTTTGGGAGTCAACAATCAGGTTTCTTTCCCAGTGAGCAGTTTAAATTCCTCCTCTCTTGGCCTGGGTGCTGTTCCCTCCCCAGCCAAGTGGGAATTGTCACCTGGGACCAGCAGGGCCTCGATGGGTTTGTTTGTTGAGTGGCCTCAGTCTGTGCTGTGTGGAAGAAAACCTGTGCTCTGGCAACCTGGTGGCTTCTTTCAAAGGAAAGTTTTCCCTTTTTTCCATTAATCCTGCTGCTCATCAGTGTTGGGAAAAGTGGGATGTGATTCCTCAGAATAAAGAGAAGCTCCAGGACCACAGAGTGGGGGATTCTGGTCTGTTAAAGGCATTTATTTGCATTGTTTAGGAGTGTGTCAGGTGCTTTGTAACTTTGAGTTCTCTGCACTGACAGTTCATCAAATGGTAACAAATGACTAAGAAGGATGGAAGTGAGCAAAGAGATTATAAAACTTGGGCTTTGGGCACTTCAGATGTGTATTATTATACTCAATTATATTTCATATATATTATGTTATAAATATATAATTTATATAACATAAATATATTTGTATAATGTTATATAAATATGTAATTTCTATAACATAAATACATATTTTAGCATTGCACAAGTGGGAATAACAGAGAATTAGGAAGACTTATTAACACTTTGCATATGATTTAAGGATATTTTAAAATAATCCTTTGCTCTACAGGCTGCAGAGTCTAAACCATCTCAGCCCCAGGACCTGTCAGTGCTAAAATCATTAAAAATGTTGGTTTAAAGCAGGAGTTCCTTAAGGGTGCCCTCCCAGCCGTGTCCCTGGAGCTTTGCTGGCCCAGCTCCTGGTGCAGAGCCCCCAGTTTGGAGTGGCTGAGCTGCCCGGGGGGGCTGAGGGTCCTATGTGGGGCTGGGGCAGGAATGCTGGGGGCAGGAGTTCAGGAGGGGAATTGCAGCAGGAATTTCTGCCTGGAAAGGGTGGGCAGGTACTGGCAGGGGCTGCCCAGGGAGGGTTGGAGTGCCCAGCCCTGGAGGGGCCCAAGGCAGGACTGGCCGTGGCACTGAGTGCTCTGGGCTGGGGGCCGAGGTGGGCATCGGGCACAGGGTGGGCTCCAGGGGCTGGGAGGGCTTTGCCAAGGGGGGCATTGGGCACAGGGGGGGCTCCAGGGGCTGGCAGGGCTTTGCCAAGGGGGGCATCGGGCACAGGGGGGGCTCCATGGGCTGGGAGGGCTGTGCCAGCCTCAGGGATCCTGGTATTGTGGCACCCCTTGGCTTTCCCAGCCCCTCTCCCTGCCCACACAGCCACTGGTGGGGCAGCTGGAGCACAACTTGTTTCCCTCCCACGTGGCAAGGAGGGGATGCAATTTCTTCCTCTTGCTTTGGAGATTCGTTGTTCCCTTTTTTGGGGTGGCTGGGGAGCAGTTTGGGCATTATCTAAATCTCTGGCAAGAGGCAAACAAGACCCTAAACTGATGAAGGAACTGCAGAATTTGCCTTGAGTGGAGTTTTTCAGCCTCCCCACCTGGTACTGGGAGGGGAAGGGCTGAGGCTCTGCAGCCTCAAACAGGTTCCCCTGCACAGCCCAGTCTTGGGATCTGACCCTGGAATGCCTTAATCTGTGCTATCTGTTTTTGAGGAGGATGCTGTTTCTGCCCTGAGGTTTACCCAGTGTTTATGACTGTATAAACCCCAGTGGAGCTGCACGTGCTGCATTTATTGAGGCACCAGAGGAAACGAGCCCTGGGCTGTTCAGGGTCCTGACAGAGGTGTTGTAGGGCAGTGTTTGAGGTGACAGCAAGTTTTTGGGGAAGGATTGCGTGGGTTCCGTGTCCCTGGTCCCAGAGAGCTCTGTTTGCAGAGGGAGATGAGCAGCCTGCCCAGCTCAGGCTTTGCAGCCTCCTCTTGTTCATTTATTTCTGCTAAAAGGCACCGATGTGCTCTGACAGCGCAGGCTGTGCTGCTGAGCTTGTCCTTCCCCACTCAGGAGAGGTTTCATCAGCCATCCTGGCAGGCTCTGGCTGCTCTAGCTCTGCTCCAGGGCTTGCTTTCACTTCTTTCCTCAACATAGGAGGAAGTTTAGGCGAGTTTAACGTTCAGCTGGGGGAGCTCAGGGGGATGAGAGGAGCAGGGAGAGGAGCAGGAGGTGTGATGGGCACTCCCCTCCAGCTCTGCCCTGGAAAAAGCTTTAATAACACTTACTGAGGGAATACACAGGAAAGGCAAAGCTTGGGAGAAAGGGTCACTCCTCCCTGCACCTGGGTGGGCAAAGCCATTTGGCAAAGTCTGGGCTAACCCCCCTGTGCCCCTGTGGGCCTTACATACCCTGAGGGTGGCCTGGGGTGAGTGCTGCCTGTCTGCAGCTGGCTCTGCTTGGCAGTGCCAGGGCTCCAGGGGCTCCAGGGCACTGTGGGGCTCCCAGCTGAGGGCTTGGGGGCTGCAGCAGCAGTTTGGTCACCGTGCCAGGTGGTGGGATGGGGCAATGTGAGGGAGGAGATGTTTGGGAGGAGCAAGATCCAAGGGAAAGGAGAACACTGGGCAGAGCTCCTGTGGAATGGTTTAGTTGAAGTAAGGATCAGGATTGTCTGTGAGCAGCTGTGGCACTGGGGAGGGACTGTGGCACTGGGGAGGGACTGTGGCACTGGGGGCAGCTGTGGCACTGGGGAGGGACTGTGGCACTGGGAGGGACTGTGGCACTGGGAGCCGTTGGCATCAGGCAGTGGGTGGTGGTTTGGGCACCACTGCTTGGTCTTGGGTTTTCTCTTAGAATCAGGGAATTGATAGGGTTGGAAAAGTCCTCTCGAACCATCAAGACCAACCATCCCCCAGCACTGCCAAGGCCACCTCTGACCATGTCCCCAAGTGCCACATCCACACTGCTGTTAAATCCCTGCAGGGATGGGCATCCACCCCTGCCCTGGGCAACCTCTTCCAACACCTGACTGCCCTTTCAGGGAAGGAATTTCTCCTGATTTCTCATCTAAAAATCCCCTGGCCCTGCCTGAGGCCATTCTCTCCCCTCCTGTCCCTGTTCCCTGGAGCAAAGCCCGACTCCCTCTGGCTCCACTCTCCTGTCAGGGACCTGGGGAGAGCTCCACGTCCTCCCTGAGTCTCCTTATGTCCAGGCTAAACAATTCCTCTCTCTCCTTTTGATAATTACTTGTTTTGTTTCAATTATTAAACTGTTCTGGTCCCACAAGGTTTATTCCCCCCCTTCTCCTCCCTGCTGGGGCTGGGACAAGGACTGAGCAGCTCCTGATGGTCCCTTCCCTGCTGGGCTTAGTCCCTGGTGGGCTTCAAGGGGTGAAGTTGTTCAGTGCAGCAGAGCTGGGCAGTGTCCCTGGGCAGTGTCCCTGTGCCCTTTGGAGCAGAGCTGGGCAGTGTCCCTGGGCAGTGTCCCTGGGCCCTTGGGAGCAGATCTGTCACCACGAGGTGGCTCTGGTGGTGCTGTGGCCACTCCAGCTGGGCAGCCCTGCCCACCCTCCCTGCCATGGGAACAGCTCTCCCCAGAGCCTCAAACCCAGGGCCAAACCACATCTCCTTTGCCTTTTCCTGCCCTTCCCACATGAGGAAGAAGTGCCTCTCTTGCAGCCGGCTTTGCTTTTGCAGAGGGAGCTTCAGACACCCTGTCATGTGTGAAGGTGGAGGTGGGGAATGTTCCCCATACCCAGAATTTCCAGAGGGATCAAAGGAAAATCAGCAAATGATGAGATTTGCATTTTTGTCTTCAAAGTCTGTGCAGCCCCATTGCTGCCCCAAAGCTGTTAAATCATATAATCCCTGGATGGGTTGGGTTGGAAGGGACCTGAAAGCCACCCAGTGCCACCCCTGCCATGGGCAGGGACACCTCCCACTGTCCCAGGTGCTCCAACCTGGCCTGGGACACTCCCAGGGCTGGGGCAGCTCTGCAGGTGATTTTGAGACACAGCATTTAAACATATGAATGAAAATAGACTGAGCTCTTGGTTTAAGAGTCACCAGCTGGTTGTGACTCTGTTTATCAGCATTTTTATTCCCACTCCTGGGTTTTTTGTCAAAGTTCTCTGTCAATATTCAGTGAAATCACCGACACGTGATGGGATAATAAAACCTGCAGGACAACTCTCCTCCACCACCACCCCCAGCTGGGCTGCCCAGAGCTCTGTGTGCCCTCAGGGTCCCACCCCAGGATGGGAACGTGCCCAGAGTGGCAGTGGGGGCTGTGGCCAGTCCCTGCTGGAGCTCAGGGGTTATGTTGGCACTGCCTGAGATTATGGGTTTAGCGAGCGCGGCCTTAAATTTGTTTATATAAACCAATCCTTTGATCCACGGGCCAGATGCAAATACTATCTTGTGATTCTGATGGGGATTAGGTCGTTACAACATCTTGACATGTTTTTGGGTTTATGCAATTTGGAATATGAGGGGAGCAGAGGCTGCCCTGGGAGGGCTCTGGGCGCTCTGCGCTTGTGCTGCGGCAACTCCAATCACATTGATTTGCTCCAAAGGCTCTGACCTTCAGAGACACAAAAATAACAACAGTTCCTGCTGCCTCCACTTGGTTTGCTTTGACCTGATTTTTCTGGAAGCTTGGCTTGCAAAAGAGCTGGGGCTGGGAAGGAAACCATTTCACCTGCTCTTCATCCTTCCCAAGGAAAGACCCAGCTTTGCTGACCCTTCTGGGTTTGAGAAGCAGCTTTGGAGCCAAAGGTCTCCTGGAACTTCTCCTGGTCAAGGGCTGGGGCTGCAGAGCCTTGTCCTGCTCCTCCTGCTCTGTGGGACTTGTGCAGCACTCCCAGAGCTCACCTGGGGTGTCAGCCGGGTTTGGGGGCAAGTTTAGTCGTGGTTTGATGCACCAGTAAAGGTGGTGGCATCAGAATCCCGGAATTCCTGAGGCTGGCAAAGCCCTCCCAGCCCCTGGAGCCCACCCTGTGCCCGATGCCCACCTTGGCAAAGCCCTCCCAGCCCCTGGAGCCCACCCTGTGCCCGATGCCCACCTTGGCAAAGCCCTCCCAGCCCATGGAGCCCACCCTGTGCCCGATGCCCACCTTGTCCCCCAGCCCAGAGCCCTCAGTGCCACAGCCAGTCCTGCCTTGGGCATCTCCAGGGCTGGGCACTCCAAACCCCCCTGGGCAGCCCCTGCCAGGGCCTGCCCACCCTTTCCAGGCAGAAATTCCTCCTGGTGCAGGGCCAGGAGTTGCACTTTGATGGTCCTTCTGCGTCAGGTCAGGAGGTTCTGGGATTCTGCAGGACTCAGGAGGACTTGCAGCTCTTGCCCCTGGGCTGAGCTCCCTCCCTGTTGCCCAGAAGGTCCAGCAGGATCTGTGCAGCTCCTCTGTGAATTCCTCAGGGATCTCCTGGCCAGGCCCTGTTCCTCCCAGTGTCCCTTTGGGCAGCTGTGACACGGTGTTGTACAAACCTCCCTGTGACACCCATTTCTCTGTGCCTGAACTGCTCAGGGAGTTCAGAGCCTGCCAGTCTTCTCCCAGTTCCTGGTTAAGTCCAGTGCTTCTCCCAGTTCCTGGTTAAGTCCAGTGCTTCTCCCAGTTCCTGGGTAAGGCCAGTGCTTCTCCCAGTTCCTGGGTAAGGCCATGCCACTGTCCCAGTGAACACCAGCCCGTGCAAAGCCTGGCAGCAGGAGGAGCTGGTGTATGGAACTGCTGATAAACAGGTCCAGGGATCCCTGGAGTATTTTCAGCTCCTTCAGGAGGATGTAGGTGTATGTTTTGCTGTAAACTGGCAAGTTCAAGTTGGATTTGCCTAAAACACCCCAGTGAGCCACTGATGGAGCTGGGAAGACTCTTCCCTGTGCTTCCCTGGGCCCCCAGTGCTGTGTGTGCAGGACATGGGGCTGTGGTGTGTTATAAAACAAGCTGAGGGAAGGGCCAGCAGCAGCTCCAGGTGACTGAGTGTGTGTCTCTGTGGGAGAAGGGGTTTATGATTTATTTACAGGGTTTTTAAAGCTTTGCCTGAGTGTTCCTTCCCCATCAGCAGAGCTGAGGCCTGGGGAGCTGAGCTGTGTCGGGGTTTGTGCTGCTCGGCACGCTCAACTGCAGCGACTCAGGGTCAGAAAGGCAGAGAGTGCTGGGTGGGTTGGGCTGGAGGGGACCTGAGAGCTCATCCCATTCCTCTCCTGCCATGGGCAGGGACACCTCCCACAGCCCAGGCTGCTCCAACCTGGCCTGGGACACTCCCAGGGCTGGGGCAGCCACAGCTGCTCTGCCCAACCTGTGCCAGGGCCTGCCCACCCTCACTGTAAAAAACTTTCTTTTCTCTAATCTAAATCAACTCAACCCTTCTTCAGCTTCAAACCCTTCCCACTTGTCCAACACTGCCACATTTTCCCAGTTCACTGTGTAAATCCTGGTGCTGGTTGAAATTATCTGACCACCCTTTCCAGGCAGAAATTCCTTCTCCTGTCCCCCTGCCCCTGCCCTGGCCCAGCCTGAGGCCGTGCCCTCTGCTCCTGTCCCTGTTCCCTATCCCTGCTCCTGTCCCTGTTCCCTATCCCTGCTCCTGTCCCTGTTCCCTATCCCTGCTCCTGTCCCTGTTCCCTATCCCTGCTCCTGTCCCTGTTCCCTATCCCTGCTCCTGTCCCTGTTCCCGCCCCCCTGTCCCAGCTCCCCCTCCTGGCAGGGATTGCAGAGCCAGAAGGTCCCCCCTGAGCCTCCTTTTCTCCAGCTGAGCCCCCCCAGCTCCCTCAGCCCCTCCTGCTGCTCCAGCCCCTTCCCAGCTCCAGTCCCTGCCCTGGACACACTCAATGTCTGTCCTGACAGTCCCAGAACTGCCCCCAGGATGGGAGGTGGAGCCTCAGCAGTGCTGGGTACAGAGGGACAATTTCCTGTGGGGAAACAAAGCAAACCTCAGGTGTGATAAGGAGAGTGACCTGGGACAAGGGATGGAGGGACAGGACAAGGGGAATGGGTTTAAGCTGAAAGAGAATAAATTGAGATGAGAAATTGGGAAGGAATTCCTGGCAGGGAGGGTGGGCAGGGACTGGGATGGATTTCCCAGAGCAGCTGTGGCTGCCCCAGCCCTGGGAGTGTCCCAGGCCAGGTTGGAGCACCCTGGGACAGTGGGAGGTGTCCCTGCCCATGGCAGGGGGGGCACTGGGGGGGCTTTGCGGTCCCTGCAACCCAAACCATTCTGGGATTCTGTGCTAACACTGCAGTGCTGTCCTCAGGGTGTTTCAGGTTCTGGGTTAAGAGTAACCTCCTCCTTTGATTCCCGGCAGATTCCTCAGCCTCTGGCCCCACCGTGGTGGAGAATGGCGACCATGGGCTGGCAGATCATCACACAGGTAGGTGTTTGTGTCCCAGGGAGGCACTTCTGTCTTTGTTACTGCAGCAGGAAAGCTTCACTGGGGCCAAATGCATCTCCCTTTGGGTCTGTCCTCACTCATTTTAATGATCTTCTCAAAGGATTTATGACAAAATAGAGCTTTATTTTTGGTAGAGTTTGAAGTGGCTCCTTTGCACAAAGCCTTGTCCTGAAGGGGTTGTGTTTTCAGCCATGGTCAGTGCTGGAAGGCAACAATCAGGACTCTGATAAAAATGGTTTTCCAGTGAGTCCATAACCTCAGAGCTGAGCTCTGCCCTGCCCTGGGACTTCTCCTGTCCCTGGGACACCAGCAGTGAGGTTTGTCCACCCGCAGCATCCCGTGGTGCAGTTTGTGTTCCCTGCCATGACCCTGCTGAGTTGGGCAGCTCCTGCCCCACCCCAGGCTCCCTCCTTAGTCCTCTCCCACCCCTCCTTTGGCTTGTCCCAGGGGCCATCCAGCCCTTTTGGGCCTTTCTCTGTGGCCTTGGGATGGCTTTGACAGAAGAACACGTGACTTGAGGACCAACAATTCAGACTTGTGAGGAACCTGGAAAATGCTGCTCTTTGCATTCAGCCTGGTGTGCTGAGGGTGGTGCCCCCTCATTCCAGCTGCTGACAAACAAACTCTGCTTCCCTCTGGGTCTTCTTTCCTGGGAATTGCAAAATTCCAGTCCCTCTGGTGTTCCTGTGCTGAGGACTGTGGATCTCTCTTTTCTTGGGGATAAAACATGCCAAAGTCAGTTGTCCTCCTGGCATTGGTAGGAACTGTTTCTTTGGTCTCCTTTGTCATGATCTCCTCTTTAGTTTGAGATTGTTTGGGTGCTCCCAGCATTTTATCCCTCCCGAGCTGTAGGTGTGGCCCCAAGGGACAGAAATCAGCAGGAAATAATGATGAAGGTTTGGGAGATAGGAATTCAAACACCTCTTTGCTATAATTCTCTTTAAAGTTTGATTTAGAGTGTGAGCCAGTTTTGTGTCCTTTCCAAGGGTGAGAACATGAAAATTGATCTTGGTGCTTAATTTGATGTTGTAAATTCAGTCAAAAGGAAGTTGTGCATCTTTTGTCATTTAAACTGAGATTAGGAACACCTCTGAACCTTCCTAAGGATGTTTCTTCCTTCTTTTTTTAATACTTAGAACTAAAAGGAGATAGAAATACAATCAAATTTCTGATACTCCGGGTCTGACAAATTCAGTGCCATGATCTGGTAAAGGGACTGGAGTTGGCCCAAGGGTTGGACTTGATGATCTTGGAGGTCTTTTCCAACCCAATCCATTCTGTGATTCTGTGATCAGGATTCTTTTATTGAACTTCTGACTTGTGTTTAAAAACTCCTTCATTTGCTTCCCTCGTGCTTTGTGGGGGTTTAACTCTTCACACACTCAATGATGACAACTTTGATCAAAGACACTTTTATGTGTCTGAGGCTTTTTAATTTATTAATACACTCCCTCTTTGTGGGGCAGAGCTGGATCTTTTCCCCCTCGTTAGAGCCTGTCTAGAAGTGACATCAAAGCAGTGGGAGCAGCACGTCAGAGTCGTGGGCATCACGTTAATGAGGCTTGGCAGGGTGGAGAGGATTGACTGGCACAGTTCCCTGCCAGCCTGTTCCCCCTGCCCCCTTCCTGCTGGAACACTGGAGCATCCCTGATCATCCATGGAGAGAGGGAGACATGCTGAGCTCCTCCTCAGGGTTTGCAGAGCTGGGGGCCTGAGGAAGGTGGTGCTCAAGGAGAGCAGCTTTTTGCTCCAACCCCAGCGGTGAAAGTGCAGAGAGGGCTGTGGGAAGCAGAGCTGGGTTTGGGTTGGATTGTGGAGCAGCTCCAAGGGGAGGGTGTGGGGAGGCTGTTGGATGGCAGAGCTGTGGATCTCTCCTGGCTGCAGCACAGGAAGCTTTGCTGCACAGTTTTTTCACTAATCAAATAAACCAAGGGATGGTTGATATTGTGACATTACCTACAGGCTGTGAGTGTGTGCAGAGCTTGGCACTGGGGAGGACTGGAGTCCTGGGGGCTGCCCCACAGCCATGCCCTGCTCCAGGATGCCCTCAGTGTGGCACCTGGCAGGAGCCCAACCCTCCTGCAGCTCTGCAAGTGCTGAGGCCCTTTGGCTCTGACAGGGCTGTTCAGGCCATTCCTGCAGGGATGTGCCCAGGGCAGGATTTTGGGAGAGGAGATCCCGGCAGTGTCTCTGGAGGTTTCAGTGCTTGGCACTGCTGAGCTTTCTGTGCCCGTTGGTGCCTGGCCTGGGGGTGTTTTTGGGGAATTGGAGAGCTCCATGTGCCTTTGGGTGCTCAGCACTTGCACTGACAGCCTCGCTGTTAATCCAGTTCTTCCTTATAAGGGTAAATGGAGCGACTGGAGCAGCACTGGGAGGGGAGCCGAGCTCGGAGCTCAGGGAATCAGGGATGGGTTATAATCCTGGTGGGATCAGGTGCTGAGGGAGGGACCTCACTGCCACCTCCACCGTGCTGGGGTCAGACGGGGCTTAGTGAAGCTCTAACAGCAGCTTTAAACCAAAAAATACGTGTGTAATTTTTGATTTGCAACTCCTTATTGCAGGATATTTGCCCAGAGTTCAAAAGAATTCTGTGTTTAAAAATAAAACCCAACCAAACTGCTGGCAAGAAATCCATCAAGGATGATCTCAGCCTAATCTGAGGGCTCCTCCCCAGGATGCTGCTCATCCCCTTGCTGGCAGGTGGGAGGCACCCAAGGGAAGTGTCCTGACTGTGTCCCTGCTTCCCTTGGCTGGGCTCCCCTCCAGCCAGTCTGCCTGGAATCTGCTCCAGGACTGGGTCTCAGAGTGCCTTGTTTTCAGTGCAGACTGTGCTGTGGAGCAGCACCCCGAGCTCTGTCACCCCTGTGTGTCCCCAGTGCTGCCTGAGAGGCTCCAGTGACTCCTGGGCACTCCTCAAAGCAGAATTGCTGTCTGTGAAGGGGCTTTGGGCAAATCTCCTCTGCACTAAGTGAGGTGTTGCTTGTTGAGCAGAGTGTGCTACTGGATGTTCATGTTTACTAACGACTTGCGCTCTCTTGCCCCTCTCCCCATCCCCTTTCCCTCTCCTTCCTCTTCTCCTCTCTTCTATTTTCTCCTCCTAGAAGCCTAGACTGTCTCCTAACACTGGGGCTGCCACTGACACAAGACCAGTGTCCTTTTCTACCTGCCATTACACTTCTAAACTCTTCAGCATTTTACAGAGCTCTTGCTTTGCCTCCTTGGAAGAAGCCACAGGGTGGCCGTGCTGGCGGCGCTCCATCCTCCTCCTCCTCCTCCTCCTCCCTGTGCTCTGCAGTGCTTGTTGAAACCTTCCTCTCCTTGTGTAAGCACAGACAGACGTGCCTGCTGTTCTGAACTGCACCACTCTGGGTTGGGTCACAGCCACGGCTCCATCCTCATGTTCCTCATTTCTCTGTGTTCCCATGGGTGCTCCACCCCAGAGCGTGGGGGATCTCGAGCTGTGCCCCCCAGCAGGTGGGTCCCCCACGGCTGCAGCTCCTCCTTCCCTGCTCCCCACATTCCCACAGCCCTGCAGAGCACCTGCCTCTGTCCCCCTGCTTTGGAACCTTCCCAAGCTGGGTTTTCCCTGTAATGTTGTTCCCAGATCACGGCACTTCTTAGGCTTGAGAAACAGCTTAGGGAGCCCCTGTTTCCTGAGGGACAGGTGGGACATCTCAGGTTCCTGAGGGGCAGACTGAGGGGTTCAGGCACTTCCCATCAACTGGGAGTGTAAAGGAAAGCAGCCAGTCTCAAACTCCTGCCTTAGGGAGCTGCTTTGCTGTTGGACTCCTTCCCAAAGGCCTTGGAAGGAAGAAAGGGAATTGCTTTGCTTTAACTTCTCACCTCAGGCTTCCTTTGGGGAGTGACGGCCTTGGATGGAATGTCACCTGCCATGAGGAGTAACCTGAGAGGAAAAAAGGACTAAATTGCAGCATCTGTACCAAAATAATGCTGGGAATTGCCATCCACCCCAGAAGGGAGGGCCTGTTTTACCCTAACCCAGAGCTGCACGAGCCCAGCACGTCAGTAAGTCCTGCTGTGCCCACAGTGCCTGGGCAGAGCCCTCCAAACACAACCACACCAGCCAGTGTGAGAGGGGAGATCATTCAGAGAGACAGCCCAGTGTGTGCCAGGGCCAGACCCAGCCTGGCTCTGTGGGGCTGAGGGAGTGCCCTGGATGAGGATGGTTGTGTTGGGAAGGGTCCTTTGCCTGCAACACCCAACAGTGAGGATTTATCAGCCCAAACCCAGTCTGAGGCAGGACCTGACTCTCCAAATTGCCCCAAACAGGCGTAACAAAACCCTCACTTGCCTCAAAATGGTATTTTCTAATTTTGAAGAGAGTAACTTTCCCCTGACTGCCCCGGTACCCTGCTGGTACCCATCACTATGTTGTGATACTGCTCTGCTCACGATTTATGGGTAGAGCATCTCCCCTTGAGTGGGTACTGCTATTAATGCTCCTGCTAATGCCCCCAGAGGGCTTGCCCTGAGGATGCCCCTCCCACAGAGACCACCCAGCCTGGCTTTGTTGCAATTGCTGTTTCTCTCACTGTGGCAGCTCCTGCCCAGGCTGGCAGTGCCCGAGCTGTGCCTCACTGCCCTGTTCAGGGGAGTGCAGCAGGACTTGACTTTCCTGCTCTCATTTGGTGCCCCTTTATTGCTTTACCCACCACTTGGGGCCTCCTCAGTACCTGTGATGCCCTTGTGGAGTGCCATCCTTGTGGAGTGCCATCCCTGTGGTGTGACACCCTTGGGGTGTGCCATCCCTGTGGTGTGCCATCCCTGTGGCACTGTGCCATCCCTGTGATGTGCCATCCCTGTGGAGTGCCATCCCTGTGATGTGCCGTCCTTGTGGAGTGCCATCCTTGTGGTGTGACACCCTTGGGGTGTGCCATCCCTGTGGTGTGACACCCTTGTGGAGTGCCACCCTTGTGGTGTGACGTCCTTATGGACGCTCCATCCTCCGGCACTGTGCCATCCCTGTGGAGTGCCATCCCTGTGATGTGCCGTCCTTGTGGAGTGCCATCCTTGTGGTGTGACACCCTTGGTGTGTGCCATCCTTGTGCTGTGCCATCCCAGTGGAGTGCCACTCTTGTGATGTGCCATCGCTGTCATGTGCCATCCTTGTGATGTGCCATCCCTGTGGAGTGCCGCCCTTGGGGTGTGCCATCCCTGTGGTGCCACTTTCCCAGCAGGTGGCACCGGGGGCTCCTCCCTGAGTGGGCAGTTGGAGCCCAGCTTTGAATCCTTCCCACTGTTCTTTCCTCCTGGGGAATTTTTGGTGTCCGTGGCCATAAAAGGCGATTGTTGCATTCTCGGCTTTATTTTCCAGACCTTTTTGTGGCTCTTTTTCTGTACAAGTGGTGGATTTTGGAGCAAGCTGGCATTGCTTTAACTGGGTTGCTCAGCCATCCTTTCTCACCTTTTGCCTTAACTCTTTGTGCCCTGGAAACAGAGAATAAATACCAAATGACAGAGAGATATATTCACACTGAACCAGAGAAGGTTTCAGGTTATCTGCAGGTTTTACTGAAATGCAGTAATGTTTTAAATCTGGGCTGGAGGGGAGTGTGGGACCCCCAGAGCTGCTGGCTGGGAGGGAGGTGGGCTGGGACCCCCTGGCTGGGTGGGATGGGGCTGGATGGGGCTGCCCAGGGCCACCAGAGCCCTGAGCATTGCAGGGGCAGCTCCAGCAGCCCTGGGGCTCAATGAGTGTCACTGCAGGGCTTAGTCAGTGTGTCACTGCAGGGCTCACTGTGTCACTGCAGGGCTCACTGTGTCACTGCAGGGCTCACTGTGTCACTGCAGGGCTCACTGTGTCACTGCAGGGCTCACTGTGTCACTGCAGGGCTCACTGTGTCACTGCAGGGCTCACTGTGTCACTGCAGGGCTCACTGTGTCACTGCAGGGCTCACTGTGTCACTGCAGGGCTCACTGTGTCACTGCAGGGCTCACTGTGTCACTGCAGGGCTCACTGTGTCACTGCAGGGCTCACTGTGTCACTGCAGGGCTCACTGTGTCACTGCAGGGCTCACTGTGTCACTGCAGGGCTCACTGTGTCACTGCAGGGCTCACTGTGTCACTGCAGGGCTCACTGTGTCACTGCAGGGCTCACTGTGTCACTGCAGGGCTCACTGTGTCACTGCAGGGCTCACTGTGTCACTGCAGGGCTCACTGTGTCACTGCAGGGCTCACTGTGTCACTGCAGGGCTCACTGTGTCACTGCAGGGCTCACTGTGTCACTGCAGGGCTCACTGTGTCACTGCAGGGCTCACTGTGTCACTGCAGGGCTCACTGTGTCACTGCAGGGCTCACTGTGTCACTGCAGGGCTCACTGTGTCACTGCAGGGCTCACTGTGTCACTGCAGGGCTCACTGTGTCACTGCAGGGCTCACTGTGTCACTGCAGGGCTCACTGTGTCACTGCAGGGCTCACTGTGTCACTGCAGGGCTCACTGTGTCACTGCAGGGCTCACTGTGTCACTGCAGGGCTCACTGTGTCACTGCAGGGCTCACTGTGTCACTGCAGGGCTCAGTGTGTCACTGCAGACAAGGCCATGCCATCCCGTGCCATTTCCCCACCCCTGTGTTTGCCACCCCCATGTTTCGCATCCCTCTTTATTTGCCACGCCATCGGGTCACTCGTGTGGGCACAGGCAGAGCTGCTGGCTCTGTGTCTGGGGTGGCTCTGCCCCACAGACTCCCCCAGAGCTCTGCCACCTCCTGGCTGTGCTGTTGCAGGGCTGGGTGGGCTGTAGGGCAGGATGGAGGGTCCGTGCAGGGGTGGGTGGGATCTGTCTGTGCTCAGAGCTGAGGCTGTGCCTCACTGAAAGCTCAGGGCAGTGGCTGAGTGTGCAGTGTGGCTGTGCCCTGGGGCAGGTTGTTCCCAGAGGGCAGGCAGCCCGCACAGCTGCCCTGCCCCATTCCTGCTCTCCATGCCCTTGTCCAGCCCCTGGAACTGATCTTGGAGCTGATCTCTGCCTTTCTGCACTAAACCTGCCTGTGCTTGTGCTGTGTGTGGTCTCTGTGGTCCTGAGCCCCTCAATGCTCTGTACGACTGAAGCTGTAACTGCTGTGCAATAAACCACCCCAATAAAGTGTCCAACTAACCTCTCCAGTTGTCCTGTGCTCACAGTCTCTGGGTCCTGCTGCTTCTCCAGGGCTGGTTCTGGTGGGAGCTCCATGTCTGGATTAACCTCTCCCGTGGTGCTGCTGGAAGGGGGAGATGCTGGAACTGGAATCATTTGCTGCCTGGGCAGGTGTTTGAAAACGTGTCCCTCAAACACAGGGATGTTGTGCAAAGCACTTGACACTGTCCCACACAACATCCTGGTCTCTAAACTGGACAGACATGGATGTGATGGATGGATAAGTGGATATTTTTTATACCTTTTTGTAATTCCTCAGTGCACAAGGAACGTGCTGGATGGTCACACTCAGGGCTGTGCTCAATGGCCCCGTGTCCAAGGGGAGCCCAGTGAGGACTGAGGTGCTCCAGGGCCAGACTGGGACCAGGAGTGTTCCCCCTGTCAGTGACAGGGACAGGGACACTGAGGGGACCAGGAGTGTTCCCCCTGTCAGTGACAGGGACAGGGACACTGAGGGGACCAGGAGTGTTCCCCCTGTCAGTGACAGGGACAGGGACACTGAGGGGACCAGGAGTGTTCCCCCTGTCAGTGACAGGGACAGGGACACTGAGGGGACCAGGAGTGTTCCCCCTGTCAGTGACAGGGACAGGGACACTGAGGGGACCAGGAGTGTTCCCCCTGTCAGTGACAGGGACAGGGACACTGAGGGGACCAGGAGTGTTCCCCCTGTCAGTGACAGGGACAGGGACACTGAGGGGACCAGGAGTGTTCCCCCTGTCAGTGACAGGGACAGGGACACTGAGGGGACCAGGAGTGTTCCCCCTGTCAGTGACAGGGACAGGGACACTGAGGGGACCAGGAGTGTTCCCCCTGTCAGTGACAGGGACAGGGACACTGAGGGGACCAGGAGTGTTCCCCCTGTCAGTGACAGGGACAGGGACACTGAGGGGACCAGGAGTGTTCCCCCTGTCAGTGACAGGGACAGTGACACTGAGGGGACCAGGAGTGTTCCCCCTGTCAGTGACAGGGACAGTGACACTGAGGACACCGAGCTGGGGGAAGGGCTGGGGCATCCAGAGGGGCCTGGACAGGCTGGAGAGGGGGGGCTGTGCCAGCCTTGGGAGGGTCTGCACGGCCAAGGGAAGGGGCTGCACAGGGGGTGGGGGAACCCCCAGTAGGAGCAGGGGATGGAGGGCATGGAGAATAGCCCTGAGAAGGACCTGGGGGTACCCTGGGGATGCCCTGGGGGCTGAGAGACTGGACATGAGCCAGCCCAGAGTGCCCCATGCCCTGGGCTGACCCCACAGTGTGGGCAGGACAGCAGGACACAGGGAATGGCTTCCCACTGCCAGAGGGCAGGGCTAGATGGGATATTGGGAAGGAATTCCTGGCTGGGAGGGTGGGCAGGCCCTGGCACAGGTTGTCCTGTGGCTGCCCCATCCCTGGGAATGTCCAAGGCCAGGTTGGAGCACCCTGGGACAGTGGGAGGTGTCCCTGCCCATGGCAGGGGTGGCACTGGAGGGGCTTTAAGGTCCCTTCCCACTCAAACCATTCCATGATTCTTCTACCTGAGGCAAAGGGAGTGTCCCTCAGCCGATCCTGGGGCTGCCCTGGGGCTCTGTCCCCTCCCACAGCCCATCCTGCTCTGCCCTAGGTCTCTCTGCTGGGTTTCCATATGTTGTGCCACTCAAGGAGCTTTTCCCCGGGCCCTGCTCGTGTTTGGATCAATCAGCTTAAGCTGTTGTGTAACGAGCTCTGTTATGGGAGCAAAGTGGAGCAGGAGTGGCAGCTCCATGAGGTGCCCCTGGCAGTGTCCCTGTCCTGGGGACAGCAGGAAGGGGCCCCTGCAGCTCTTGCCAGGCTGAGGGCACCAGGGTGGGATGGCTTGGATGGGGCCTGGAGCAGCCTGGTCTGGTGCAAGGGCAGCAACAGGATCATCCTGAAGGTCCTTCCTGCCCAAACCATTGTGGGATTCTGATCCTGGGCCGTGTTGGGATGTGGGAAACGGAGCTCTGGGATGAGGAAGGGAAAAGCTGGGAAGTAGGGGTGGGGTTCTCAGGAAGCTGCTCTGTGCCCAGTGTCACCCTGGGCCCTGAGGGGCTGTAGGGATGGACAGGAACTGTTGGACCTGGTGCAGCTCTGGGATGATGGGAAGGATCTCTGGTGGCTCCAGGGAAAAGGAAGGACCTTTTTTTCCTTAGCAAACCTGTTGCCATGGCTGTGTCCTTCTCAAATGGTGCTTCCCAGCAACCTGCTCTTTGACTTCTCACTTTTGGCTCCCAGCTCTGCTTCAAAGGTGGGATGTTGCTGACTTGAGTTGTTGAATAGGAAATTAAAAAGCTTACAATGAAGTCATACATATGTCCAAGTCTATTAAAAGCTTAACGAGGAGGCTTAGGGAGGTTTAAAAACTGGGAGGACAAACCCTCTTGGTTTTGCAGCGTGTTCAGGAGTTGTTCCAGCAGGGATCTGACAGCTGGCTGAATTAATGGGGTCTTACAAGGCTTGTGTTTCCTGAGCAAGTAGCTGGTGCTTAAAATATTCAAGCCATGAACTTTGGAGCTTATACCTTGAATTTACTGTGTCATTAGTGCACTTAAACTTGCTGGTTTGGGGGCTGTGCAGGCTGAAACCTGCTGGGAAATGTGGGGCCTTTTCCCTGTCCATCCTTGTTGCTCATCAATCTGAGCTGTTTCTGTGCCACCAGAACATTCCTGTGCAGTCAATCCTGGGGCTGGGGGGGCTTTGGGGCAGCCTTGGGAAAATCCTGGTGTTCTCCAGGGGTTTGGGGCTGGTGGGAGAGGGGCTGAGTCCCTGCTGCCAACCAGAGGGGCTGTTTGCCCTCCCTTCTCCTCCCCCAGTCAGGCTGTTTTCCTGCTCTCACATCTCCCAGTTTTCCTGTCATTTGTCTCTCTGGAACTTCCCTGCAGATGGAAAAGGTACTTTCTCTTTTCCCCCTCTTCAGAACTTCAGACAACATCGTGTTCTTCCCTTGCCTGTAACTCAGATGGAGCCTTTGCAGGGACCCTTTGGATTCAGTGTGGGGAATTTCAATGCCCGGTTTGCTCCAGAGGCTCCTCAGGGGAAAACAAACAACAGCCCAGTGAAAGTCAGGCAGAGTGGAGCTCCCTCTGAACACTCATCATCTCCTTTCTGCTGGGGGGTTAATTACTCAGCTTCGTAATTGGGGTTTGTGTCTGACAGTGGATGGGATGGGGAGGAGGGTTGGCAGTGCCATTGGTGCCACATCCCTGGGATGGGGAGGAGGGTTGGCAGTGCCATTGGTGCCACATCCCTGGGATGAGGAGGAGAGTTGGCAGTGCCATTGGTGCCACATGCCCAGGATGGGGAGCAGGGTTGGCAGTGCCATTGGTGCCACATGCCCAGGATGGGGAGTGGGGTTGGCAGTGCCAGCTGTGATTCCTGCCAGGCAGGTGGTTTGTGCTGTTCACACCTGTGCCCTCCTCCCCAGGCTCTCCCTGTTGGATCCCCCTTTCCCCTCTGGTGCTCCAGCCCTGGGGGCTCTGCTCTAGCGGTGGATTCTCCAGTGGATTTTCCAGAGGTTTCTCCTGCTCCAGCCCTGGGGGTTCTGCTCTAGCAGTGGATTTTCCAGTGGATTTTCCAGTGGATCTTTCCAGTGGATTTTCCAGGGGTTTCTCCTGCTCCAGGCCTGGGGGCTCTGCTCTAGGAGTGGATTTTCCAGTGGATTTTCCAGAGGTTTCTCCTGCTCCCAGAGCCTTGGGCAGCCCCATGTGCCACCGAGGCTTTGTCAGGGTGTGTGACAGGGGCTAAATGTGAACGGGGGGATAGAAAACTTCCTAATCCTGGCTCTGCCCGGAGCTCCCTCCGAGGCCTGAGCCCTTTAATCTTCTTCCAGTTGAGTCCCATCACTGCAAATAGGGTAAGGCTGATTATATTGTGCATTTTATCTCCTGTAGCTGTGCTGCAGCTGTTGGGACCTCGCCGGTCCCTGGGATTGGGCCTGGGGGTAATCTTGGATTAATCTGACCTTTTGTTGGGGAAAAGAAAATCTATAGTTAAGAAACATTTCTGGTGAGGCTGCTCAGGAGATCTGGGGTGGTTGAGAGTGGGAGCAAATCTACACCCTGGAGCAAGTGGAGCTTTTAAGTGGCTGAGCAAATGGAAACTCAGGATATGCTGAGCAAGCTGCTGGTGGCTCCTCAGTGAACCCCCAAAACTTCTCTCTTTGGAGCTGGGCTTGAGCTAATCCAGCTCACTTGGGCTTGCCTGAGCGATTCCCTGAGAAATAAAGGAATTACAGAGCTGCTCAGCTGTTTGGTACAGTTTGTGCAGCTCATGAAGCACCAACAGCACCTTCTGCAGAGCTGGTGTTTCTAAACCACTCCTGCTTTTGTGAACTGCAACAGAGAAGTGGCCTGAATTGCTCTGAATAAGTGGCAGAACAGGGAAGATTTCCTGCCCTCTGGAGTTACAGAACTGGGAGGAAGAAGTGAGGGATGCTGAGGATCCTGGGCCTCTCCAGCTCACGATCCTGGTCCCCTCCAGCTCAGGATCCTGGTCCTCTCCACCTCAGGATCCTGGTCCCCTCCAGCTCAGGATCCTGGTCCTCTCCAGCTCAGGATCCTGGTCCTCTCCAGCTCAGGATCCTGGTCGCCTCCAGCTCAGGATCCTGGTCCCCTCCAGCTCAGGATCCTTGGCCTCTCCAGCTCAGGATCCTGGTCCTCTCCAGCTCAGGATCCTGGTCGCCTCCAGCTCAGGATCCTTGGCCTCTCCAGCTCAGGATCCTGGTCCCCTCCAGCTCAGGATCCTGGTCGCCTCCAGCTCAGGGAGCTCTGCCTGCTCAGCCTCCTCTCCCTCTGCCCTCGAGGCTCCTCCTGCTCTTGCAGATGGTGCAAAATGCCCTGGGGGGTTATTTTGGGAGGGCTTTGCTCCTCCTTTCTCCCTGTGGTGGGCAGAGCTCACCGTGCTGTGCCAGGCTGGTCCCTCCTCACTGCCCGGTGGGGCAGGGCCGTGCTGGGCACGAGGCTCTGCCACAGCCTGTGCCCTCCTGGCAGCAGTGCCGGGCACGACCAGCTGCCTCCTGGAGGTGACCCAGGCTGGGCTGGAGGTTTGTGTCCCAGCACTGGCTGTTGGCACCAATCAATGCTCCCAAAGAGTGCAGGACTGGCAGTGCCCGTGGCAGGGGCTGCGGCTCCAGGCTGTGGCTGTGTCTGCAGACAGTTGGTGCTTTGGGCACCCACAAAATTAGAACTGCCTTGGCACAGGAGTGACATGAGATGGCAGGGCATGGACGAAACACAGTTCACCCAAAAAAAAAATCTGGGAGGGCTGCTGGGTTTGTTTTGTCCTGTAACTTATTATGGTGTTAAACCCTCCTGCTTTGAACTGGAGCCCAGCTAAGAATCCCAGGATCACTGAGGGTGGCACAGCCCTCCCAGCCCATGGAGCCCACCCTGTGCCCGATGCCCACCTTGGCAAAGCCCTCCCAGCCCATGGAGCCCACCCTGTGCCCGATGCCCACCTTGTCCCCCAGCCCAGAGCACTCAGTGCCACGGCCAGTCCTGCCTTGGGCACCTCCAGGGCTGGGCACTCCAACCCTCCCTGGGCAGCCCCTGCCAGGGCCTGACCACCCTTTCCTGGCAGAAATTCCTGCTGTGCCCCCTGCCCTGCCCTGGCCCAGCCTGAGGCCGTGCCCCTGGTCCTGTCCAAGAGCCCTTTAAAACCAGGATTTCTGATGTGTGGCACTGGCAGCCCGAGGGCACCTTTGCAGTTATCCCTTCACGGGGCTGGGCATGGCATCAAACCCCATTCACTGACTCCAGCTTTTCATTCATTTCATCAGAACTCTTTGATGCAAGAGATTAAAAATAAAAGCGTTAAGCTAGAGTTATTTTGGCTCCTTGATCTTCCCCCTCTGCTCCCCAGTTCTGTCCCTCCAGGAGGAGAATTCCCCCTGACATTGCCCTGCCACTTGTCACTTAGCCAGCTCTTTATTTACCTCGGTGTCATCTGCTTGTCTCTCCACTTGCCCTGACATTTCCCCTGGCTACAGATAAAAATCCTGGGCTTTCAGCTCCGTCCAGGCTTTGTCTGGAAGTCTCTGCTGCTCCCTCATTAACACCCTCCTGTTCTCAGTGCTGCAAACACCTTGGCTTTCCAAATGTCACCCACGGGCAGCTCTGCAAGGGTTTAGGGACTCCAGGCCTGTCTTACAGCCACAATGGCACTGCTTTAGAAAAGCTGAAGTGAAAAATCTCCATTTATAGTCGGTCACTGGAGGTTTCAGGTGGTTTAGTGCAATATTGGATCCTACTAAAGCTGAGTCTCAGGTTCAGTGTGAATGAGAACCAGACAATCATGGAAAGGTCCAAATTACACCTGCCCAGTCTGTGAGAGCTGATGAAGATCAGCTTAACCTGGCCAGAATTACAGCTAAAAAAGAAATAAATCTATAAATAATGAGCTGGGGAATGGTTTGAGCTGCCAGCTGTGCTTTTCTGGTTGATTTGAGGAGTGCTGGGCACAGGAGTTGCAGCAGGTTGTGCCCTCTGAGCCTTGAGCTGTCCCAGGAGTGTCCCCAGCCCTGCCACGACTGCTCAGAGATGGGTCAGCACCAAACTCAGGGAATGGGAGAGCTGAGCTGAGCAGGAGCAGGTTCAGCAGGGCCTGGAGGGGCTCCGGGAGAGCTGGGGAGGGACTGGGGACAAGGGAGGGAGGGACAGGCCCCAGGGAATGGCCTCCCACTGGAAAAGGGGAGATTTAAGTGGGATATTGGGAAGGAATTCCTGGCTGGGAGGGTGGGCAGGGACTGGGATGGATTTCCCAGAGCAGCTGTGGCTGCCCCAGCCCTGGGAGTGTCCAAGGCCAGGTTGGAGCACCCTGGGACAGTGGGAGGTGTCCCTGCCCATGGCAGGGGGGGCACTGGGTGGGCTTTGGGTCCCTCCCACCCAACCCATCCTGGGATTCTGTTCTAATGAGTCTCAATGTCCATCTGTGAGCTCGGTGGGCAGTTCCAGTTTGGGGTTTCAAGCCGTGCCCCCCAAGGGCCCTGGGGGTGGAACTGAGGGTTTGTGTCCCTTGTTGATGTGCTTTGGGGTCCCCTCCTGCTGAGCTGGGATCAGCCCCCCCTGTTTGGAGCCCCAGCCGTGTGCCCACCCCCAGCCCCCTCTCCCTCCGGGCAGGGCAGCTCAGGCTGAGCTCCAGGGTCACCCTGCTGTGCCCTGGGGTGTGTCCTGCCCCCAGCCCAGCCCAGGAGCCCCGGCTGGCCCTGGGCAGCAATGCCCTCCCTGCAGGGTGTGCCCACTGCAGGGCTGGCTGTGCCACCCACATCTCCCGAGCACAGCCCTGGCATTGTCTGCTCGAGCCACCGTCACACAGAGCAGCCTCTGTGCCAGGCTGGGCTGAGCCTGTCCCAGCCCTGCTGGGCACAGCTGGGGCACAGCTGGGGCACACAGCTCAGTGCTGGGCACAGCTGGGGCACAGCTGGGCACACAGCTCAGTGCTGGGCACATCTGGGGCACACAGCTCAGTCTGGGCACAGCTGGGCACACAGCTCAGTGCTGGGCACACAGCTCAGTGCTGGGCACAGCTGGGACACACAGCTCAGTGCTGGGCACATCTGGGGCACATCTGGGGCACACAGCTCAGTGCTGGGCACATCTAGGGCACACAGCTCAGTGCTGGGGCACATCTAGGGCACATCTGGGGCACACAGCTCAGTGCTGGGCACATCTGGGCACACAGCTCAGTGCTGGGCACATCTGGGGCACATCTGGGGCACACAGCTCAATGCTGGGCACATCTGGGCACACAGCTCGGTGCTGCCCCAGGGATCTCAGGAGTAATTCATGGTTTTATCTCCCCGTGCCAGGGCTGTGGTGTGGAGGTGGCAGCTGCCCCCAGCCCGAGCTGCTGGCACTGGGCACTGCTGGCACTGGGCTGAGCTGCTGCCCTCGGTGTGGGTTCAGCCCCTCCAGGCTTGGCCACGGCAGCGAAGGGGTTTGTTGTTTAGTTCTACAGAGAGAAAATGGCCTTGGCAGGGTTTGTTCCACACTGCAAAACATCAGAGACTCCTTAGGGAGGAATTAGAGAATTCCTGGAGAAGCAGCAGCCTGTGTGCCAGGCTGGGTGAGAACAGTGAGGGGCAGGGCTGGCATCACCCCCACCCCTGGGCAGCAGCAGTTCCTGGGCAGACAGCCCTGCAAGGAGAGTCTGGCCCTGCTGTGTAGATGGCTCGTGCTTTGATGGCCCTGCTGTCATTGCTTTGACACCAGCTGGGGTGAATGCCCATCAAACTGTGCTGCAGACTGGCAGGGTGGCTGTGCCCGCTGGGGTTCTGGGGGACAGCAGTGGGGCAGGGTGGTGGGCAGAGCTGTGCTGTGCCGTGCTGTGCTGTGCTGTGCCGTGCTGTGNCACACAGCTCAGTGCTGGGCACATCTGGGGCACATCTGGGGCACACAGCTCAGTGCTGGGCACATCTAGGGCACACAGCTCAGTGCTGGGGCACATCTAGGGCACATCTGGGGCACACAGCTCAGTGCTGGGCACATCTGGGCACACAGCTCAGTGCTGGGCACATCTGGGGCACATCTGGGGCACACAGCTCAATGCTGGGCACATCTGGGCACACAGCTCGGTGCTGCCCCAGGGATCTCAGGAGTAATTCATGGTTTTATCTCCCCGTGCCAGGGCTGTGGTGTGGAGGTGGCAGCTGCCCCCAGCCCGAGCTGCTGGCACTGGGCACTGCTGGCACTGGGCACTGCTGGCACTGGGCTGAGCTGCTGCCCTCGGTGTGGGTTCAGCCCCTCCAGGCTTGGCCACGGCAGCGAAGGGGTTTGTTGTTTAGTTCTACAGAGAGAAAATGGCCTTGGCAGGGTTTGTTCCACACTGCAAAACATCAGAGACTCCTTAGGGAGGAATTAGAGAATTCCTGGAGAAGCAGCAGCCTGTGTGCCAGGCTGGGTGAGAACAGTGAGGGGCAGGGCTGGCATCACCCCCACCCCTGGGCAGCAGCAGTTCCTGGGCAGACAGCCCTGCAAGGAGAGTCTGGCCCTGCTGTGTAGATGGCTCGTGCTTTGATGGCCCTGCTGTCATTGCTTTGACACCAGCTGGGGTGAATGCCCATCAAACTGTGCTGCAGACTGGCAGGGTGGCTGTGCCCGCTGGGGTTCTGGGGGACAGCAGTGGGGCAGGGTGGTGGGCAGAGCTGTGCTGTGCCGTGCTGTGCTGTGCTGTGCCGTGCTGTGCTGTGCTGTGCCATGCTGTGCTGCTCAGGGCACAGAGCCTGGCTGAGCACACATTCATTCCCACTGTCACCCCCTCATCGTGCCCCAGCACGTGGGCACCGGTGTGCCCGTCAGCCCACGGGTGGCACTGGGAGCAGGGGCACAGGTCTGGCTGAGCAGATGCAGGTTTATATCTGGGTGTGGTTGGGTGTCCCGAGGGTGACAGGAAATGTTGTCACTTTAGAGTGGCTCCTGCACAGCTCGTGGAAAGCCCAAGAGCCCCAGAGTGGGGGGCAGGAGGAGGGAACGCTCTGAGTGCAGGCTGGAGCTGCTGGGGGGGTGGGCACTGTGGGGCAGGGGGGCAGGGAGTGTGGGGCAGGGAGTGTGGGGCAGGATGGCAGGGGGGTCCTGCAGGGTGCCAGGGGGGTCCTGCATGGCCCCCACACCCCCTGCAGGTCTGTATTTCCTGGTCCTTGGAGAGGTTTCCTCCCCACCAGCTCTCACAGACTGAGCATATCCCAGATAAACAGCTGGGATGTTTGAGGCAGGAGAAGGGCAGGGCTGTCCCTGTCCCTGTCCCTGTCCCTGTCCCTGTCCCTGCTCCGTGGCTTCCCCTGCAGAGCTGCCTGACAAGGTGGGGAGCAAGACATAGGATGGACTTGGCTGTTTGTGGGTAAATGAGCAGGAGAGAGAAAAGGGAAATCCATTTAAATTCATCTCAGCTGTCTGGGATCTCAGGAGTTAAACCTGTTGGGAAGATGAAGTGCTAAAAAACCCATGGAGGGAAGGGATTTATGTGGATGGGCAGGAGGGCACAGAGCATTTCCAGCGTGGCTGTGTCAGGGGCTTTAAAGGGTCTGGGAAAAAGGAGGAAATTAATAAAAATGGGAGCTAAGACTTCCAGCTGGAGAGATTTAAACCCCCCCAGATTATGGTGCATCGTGATTTACAAGTCCTGAAGTGCAGGAGTTGAAAAGAAGAGGATTTCTGATTTATTAGACATAAGAGAAGGCTGGAAAAAACCTGTTAAATGGAGATGGAGGAGAAAATGATGCAAAAAAGGCTGCAGGGCTCAGATCCTTGTCAGCTTTAGTTGTGGGGTTTGTGACTTGAGAAGTGCTGCTGTTGGAGCACAGGCTTTATCCAGGCCAGAACTCCCTGCCTGCAGCTCAGGGGATGGGGTGGATGGTCCCAGGGACTGGAGAGGACAAGCCCCACACCTGGGTTAGGGCTGGGAACCATTATTAATTTATAACCTGATTAATTAATTAAAAGCTACAGGAACAAGTGATGAAACAACCAGCTTAGAACCAGCTGGAGTGAAGATTGGCCTGCCAGGTTCCTTCTGTGTGCTGGGGCACCAACTGAGGTGTGGGTGTGATGGAGTGCCACAAATAAGGATGTTTCTAATTTAATTTGTTGGCTCTAAGTTTTAAAAGGACTCAGGCAGTTCTGTGCCCTCCTCAGCTGGAGAAGAAGCTCTTCAGAGTGCTCCTGGGTGGCTGAAGTAGCTGCCTGGGTACTTCCCATCTGCTGCTGGGTGGACCTTGTTCCCTGTGCTCTGTAAATATTGGCTTGTCAGGGAACACACTTGGAGCCCAAGATCTCCCAGCAGGGACTGTGAGTGCTGCTTTGCTCCATTTGTGTTGCCTTGCCCAGCCCTGGGCATGTTTATCAGCCCTTAGGTGTTGCCAGGATGGGATTTGGGATCTGCAGGAGACCAGGACTGAACTGCTGCTTGGAGGGAAGGAGCAGGGGCAGGTGGGGGCAGCATTTCTGCCCCTCTTGCTCCTAGTGAGGGCTGGGCTGGGCAGCTCTGCCCTGGCTCTGCCACGTGGGCACGGGGAGGAGTCTGGGCCATGGGGAGTGTGTGGGGTCTGAACTGATCCCTGGAGAGACACCTCAACCATCCAGCACTTGGCACAAATGACCAGGAGTGGGTTGGTCTGGGTGGGGTGGGGTGGGAAGGAATCCTGAGCTGCTTTGCGGCCTCACAGAAACCCTCTGTGTCCACCTGGAGAACTTTGCAGGTTTGTGGTGCTTTGGGGAATGTGCCCTGGTGTCAGGAGAGAGCTTAGAGGAGCTTGGGGTTCCTCAGCAGGAGTTACCAAGTCATCACCACCACGGGGCAGGTGGGGGATATTTTCTGTAAGAACTGACTGGCTTTTTAGAGCTCAGGTATGTTCTGAATCCACCCTGGGTTTCTGGGAGCAGGGGGCACTGCTGCAGGCTGGCAGCACATGGGGCTGCAGCTGCCCCTCTGTGGCTGTGGGTGCCTGGACCTCTGGAGCTGTTGGGCCCAGCCCAGGGGTCCCTGCAGTGTGTTTGGGGGCAGACTGAGATGAGCTCAGTTGGTTAAACTTGGTTGTAATAATGCCAAGGTCATGGGTTCAATCCCCTCTGTGGGCCGTTGACTGAAGAGTTGGACTGGATGGGTCCCTTCCAACCCAGACTAGTCTGGGATTCTGTTTCAGAGCAGCCTGACAATGAGACCCATCTGGGCTGGGCTCAGAGTGTGATGGGGCTCTTGCTGTTGGGCAAGAAGAGGAGAGGGAATCATGGAATGGGTTGGGTCGGGTTTTCCCTCCAAGCCCACCCAGTGCCACCCCTGCCATGGGCAGGGACACCTCCCACTGTCCCAGGGTGCTCCAGCCTGGCCTTGGACACTCCCAGGGCTGGGGCAGCCACAGCTGCTCTGGGAATCCCAGCCCAGCCCCTCCCAGCCAGGAATCCCTTCCCCACATCCCACCTGTCCCTGCCCTCTGGCACTGGAAGCCTTTCCCTGTGTCCTGTCCCTCCCTTCCCTGAGTTTCCCAAGCTCCGGGTGCTTGTCCGGGTTCCAGGGTGTCTCTGGCAATGTTTTCTC
The DNA here is from genome assembly GCA_013396695.1 of Sakesphorus luctuosus. Taxonomy (NCBI): domain Eukaryota; kingdom Metazoa; phylum Chordata; class Aves; order Passeriformes; family Thamnophilidae; genus Sakesphorus; species Sakesphorus luctuosus. Next base: position 207,082 of record VWZD01005429.1, on the reverse strand, counting down.
ATCCCTCCTCACCTCTCCAGAGGTTCAAGGGGCACTTGTATCCCTGTTCAAGGGACTAATCCAGTGTTCCTGGAGGAAAAGCCCTCTCAAAGGTGCCTTCCTTGGAAAGCAGAGCTCTCCCCGCTCTGGGTGGCAATTCCTGTCTCTGTGTGCCCATGTTCGAAGCTCTGAGCATTTAGCTCAGCTCTGACCTTTGCTGAGTGAATCCTGCTGGGTCCTTTCTGCTGCCTCTGCTCTTCTCCAAGGCTTGTGCTCTGGAGCATCCTGCCCTTCTCCTGACCCTGGATTAGTGTGGAGCACAGGCAGCTCCTTCCTCGGCTCCTCAGTGTGTGATGCCAGGGCTGAGGGGGTGCCCGGCCCTGCCCATGCTGGAGCTGCTGGTGGAGCCCCCGAACTGGGGCAGCCCCTGACTCAGGACAAAGCTGGTTCAATTTGCAGCAGCCCTTTCAGGGCAAGGAGCTTTTTCCTGCTGGGAATGAGGGCTGGCAGAGCTGGGCTCACAGCTCCTGCTGGGATGGCAGTGCCACCTCTCTGTGGTGGCAGTGGCAGGGACATGCTGCCCTGCTCGAGGGCTGCTGGGCATGGAGGGGCTGCACTTCCCCCATGGAGCCTTGGCCTGGTGCCCTGTGCTGCCCCAAGGCTGCTCTGGGAGTGGGGAGGGTTCTGGAGGATGTTCCAGCAGCACAGCTGAGTGGAGGGTGCTGTGGAGGGGCAGGTGCCCCTTGTTGTACCCAGAGCTTTGGTCACTTGGCATGGTTGGCTCATCACTCCCATCGTGTGGGTGGGTGGGTGTGAGGTCTCTGGCCAGGCTGGGCACCAGGGAGGGGGTGACACTTCACCACCTGGGCCTCACATCTCAGTCTGGACAAAAGGAGGCTCAAGGGGGGACCTTCTCACTTTGCAAGAACCCAAAAGGAGATTGAGGCCAGGTGGGGGTCGGGCTGTGCCCCAGGGCACAGGGACAGGAGCAGAGGGCACAGCCTCAGGCTGGGCCAGGGCAGGGGCAGGGGGCAGAGCAGCAGGAATTTCTGCATGGAAAGGGTGGTCAGGCCCTGGCAGGGGCTGCCCAGGGAGGGTTGGAGTGCCCAGCCCTGGAGGTGCCCAAGGCAGGACTGGCCGTGGCACTCAGTGCTCTGGGCTGGGGGACAAGGTGGGCATCAGGCACAGGGTGGGCTCCATGGGCTGGGAGGTCTTTGCCAAGGTGGGCATGGGGCACAGGGTGGGCTCCATGGGCTGGGAGGGCTGTGCCAGGGTGGGCTCCATGGACTGGGAGGGCTTTGCCAAGGTGGGCATCGGGCACAGGGTGGGCTCCAGGGACTGGCAGGGCCCACTGCCCCAGCCTTGCTGTTGCTGCCCCAGGGTTTCTGCACATGCAGATGTTCTTTTCTACCCTCTGCATCTCCCACTGGGCCCCCTCAGCACATCTGGGGGGTGTCACTGTGCCTGTGGAGGGAAATATTCCCTGCCAAGGACACCAGAAGGCCCAAGGCTTTGGGAAGCAACCCCGAGTGGAACAGGAAAACTGTCTTAGCTCTATCACTTGGCTTCCAAAATCTCAGTTGAGGAAAAACAAATAAAAAGCTCAAGCAGGGACAACTCCCACTGTCCCAGGGTGCTCCAACCTGGCCTGGGACACTCCCAGGGCTGGGGCAGCCACAGCTGCTCTGGGAAATCCATCCCAGTCCCTGCCCACCCTCCCAGCCAGGAATTCCTTCCCCATATCCCACCTATCCCTGCCCTCTGGCCCTGGGAAGCCATTCCCTGTGTCCTGTCCCTCCCTCCCTTGTCCCCAGTCCCTCCCCAGCTCCCACCACCCAGTTCAGTTCTCGAGCTGTGGCAGTAGGTGTGTGCTGAAGGCTCCCTGCCCTCCTGGGCAGCTGCCATTCCCTGCAGGGAGCGGGGACAGGGCACAGAGGAGCAGGGGGGGAGGTGGGAGCTCTCTGTGCCTCTGCAGAGCTGCCCTTCAATCCATGACGAAGCAATCGCTGCCCAGAGTGTCCCTCTGGGAAGGAGAAGTGAGGAGGAAAATGTGCTGGGCAGGAGACTGTGACAACTGCAGTTCCTCCTCTCCTTGCAGATTCTTTTAAAAGGCAAAACATGAACCTTGTGTTGAACTTTCAAGTGACTGACTGTGCATCTCCTGAGTGTGGCCACAGCAGTTCTGACAGAGCTCTCTGAGCACTCTGGGTTATGTAACTGTGGAATTCAGAGCAATAACCCTGGTGGAGCTGCCAGAACCATCTGAGGTGCCCTCCGGCTTCTCTGGGCTGGGAGAGAGTCCTGCCCTTCTGCTGCCCATCCAGCTCAGTGCTGGGTGTGCATTTGCTTCTGATTGCAGGGACTGGGACAAGGGAGGGAGGGACAGGACACAGGGAATGGCTTCCCACTGCCAGAGGGCAGGGATAGGTGGGATATTGGGAAGGAATTACCCCTGTGAGGGTGATGAGGGACTGGGATGGATTTCCCAGAGCAGCTGTGGCTGCCCCAGCCCTGGGAGTGTCCCAGGCCAGGTTGGAGCACCCTGGGCCAGTGGGAGGTGTCCCTGCCCATGGCAGGGGGGGGACTGGGTGGGCTTGGAGGCTCCTTCCCCCCCAACCCATCCTGGGATTCTGTTCTGATGTGTCTCAATGTCCAGCTGTGAGCCCAGTGGGCAATTCCAGTTTGGGATTTCAAGCCATACCCCCAGAGAGACTTGGGGGGTGGAACTCAGAGTTTGTTTCCTGGCTTGGGGGGGACACTTTAATTCCTTTTGAGATTCCCATGAATTTATTGTCCTGGCCTGTTGTGCCACCTGCCAGCCCTGTTGCTCTTGGGTGGTGGCTCCAGCCAGGCCTCTTGCCATCCCTGTGGGCACTGGAACATGGCAGGATGTGGGCACATTCCCATGGAGCTCTCAGACCTTTGTTTTCCCTGGAGCTGGCAGGGCCTCCCCTGGCTGCATGCTCATTAATTTTGAAGATGCTTAACCTCTCTGGAGATCTGGGTGTGACCTCCCTCCCCAGATTAGCCTCTCCTGCAGCGAGAAGGCTTTGCCATGGTAATCCCTCCCAGAGCTCCTGCCCCACTCTGGGGATGCCCTGAGGGAAGGTGGGCACAGGGCTCTGCTGCTGCTGCTGCCCCAGCCCAGGGGGTGCCCAGGGGGCTCTGGGGGCTCTCAGCCCTGCCCTGGGGCTGTGGCTGATCCTGCACAGGGAGGGAGGACAAACCAACCCACACCACCTGCAGCTCCACTGACTGTCCAGGACGTGCCGTGGGAGCAGAGAGGGAAGGGGCCACTTGCATGGGATCCTTGTTCTTCCTCTCAGAAGCAAGTTTGCTTTGTAAGTACATTGTTAGTGGCATGAGATCCTTGTTCTTGCTTCCAGAAGCAAGTTTGTAGTGTAGTACATTGTCAATGGCATGGGATCTTTGTTTTGATTTCCAGAAGCAAGTTTGCTTTGTAAGTACATTTTTCATGGCATGGGACCCTTGTTTTCACCTTCAGAAGCAAGTTTGCTTTGTGAGTACATTGTCAATGGCATGGGGTCCTTGTTTTCCCTTCCAGAAGCAGGTTTGCTGTGCAGGGACGTTGTTGATGGTGCTGTTTCCTTCCAGCAGCACTGGCTGAGCTCTAAGCCTGCCCTGGGCTGCATTATCAGTGCTTGTAACCGGATTTGCAGCCCCCACTGAGCTTTAATGCTCCCTGGAATTGCTCTGCAGATCTATGGGATCTGTCAGATCTGCAGCTCATGTGCAGTGCCTGCTCTGCTGCTGCTGCTGCTGCCACATATCAGTGGGCCCTTTCAGGATTGGTTCTTGGAAGGGTTTTGCTTCCCCTTGTTCCTTTTGTGTCTTCTGTGTGGAGGTGGGAGCAGTGTGTGTGCCCTGGGAGGGGCTGCAGGGCCAGGCTTGGAGCTGAAAAATCTCCTTTTCTGAGTATTTGGGATGCTGTTTCTGCTGTTCAAAGCTTGCTAAGGGGGAGCTGAGCACTGGGGTGGGGTTGGGATGACAAACACACTCAGGTTTTGTGGCTGTAGGGCACATAATTTGGAAAAGGTTTTGGGAATAGCAAGGCTGCTTTGCTGATGGTTGTTTTGGTCCAGCAATCCTTGTTCTCTTGGGCTGTCCTGGCACTGACTGCAGGGCAGGGATGTCTGTCCCAGGCTCAGGATCCCTGTCCCTGCCCCTTGGCCCCCTCCAGAGCTGCTCCTTACCCTGGGAATTCTGGGAAGCGGTGGTTGGGTTGGGGTTTAATGAGCACCTGCTGTGAAAATGCTGTGTGAGGAACATGCCAGTCTCTGCTTTAGCTTTGGAAGGATTTGGCAGAGTCACTCCCAACTGCTCTGGGAGCAGCTTTGGTCTTGGTTTGGGGCTTGGCTGGAGCTGAGGCTTTGGAAACTCCAGTGGTTCTGCTCAGCTTGGTTTGCTCTGCTGGCACCTGGAACTGCTCCCCCTCTCCATTCCTACTCCTCCTGCCCTTTGCTGTGGGCTGGGGGCCCTTCCCCTCCTCCATTCCTGCTCCTCCTGCCCTTTGTTGTGGGCTGGGGGCCCTTCCCCTCCTCAGTTCCTGCTCCTCCTGCCCATTGTCCCTCCAAGTGTGGGCTGGGGGGACCTTCCCCCCACTCAATTCCTGCCCCTCCTGCCCTTTGCTGTGGGCTGGGGGCCCTTCCCCTCCTGTTCCCACCTGAACACAGCCCGTGCTCTGGAACACACCAAGGGCAGGTGTTGCTCCTGGGCACCTTCAGCCCCTGGTCCAACCTTCAGCCATGGCATTGTGTTTTTGTGGTCCAGCCCTCGGGTTTCTTTCCCAGAGTTGGGGTTCCAGCAGCACGTGCTGTGCACTTGCTCAGCCTCAGTGTGGGCCCAGCCCAGAAAGCAGCTCTGAAGATGTTCTTGTCAAATGTTTTTTGCTGCTCCCAGGCTCTTCCTCACACTGTCAAGGGCTTTCAGTGTCTCCTCTTTTCCTTTGCTTTAAATAGAGTTTTACAGACACACAAATGACAGGCTCCTGTCTGGAGGAATTTCCAGTGCAGTCTAATTAAATCCCTTGCTGTTCTGCACCACAAGGACTTGTAAATAATAATAATGTCTCTTGACACATGGAGTGGCACTTCATCTTCAAAGCACTTTGCAGATCTCAACAAAATAAAATATTAGAAAAATCAGATTGTGTTATAAAATCAAATACTAATAAAATAGTCCCTGCTCAGATGATCAGCCTTTCAGCCCCTCCAGGCCCCCTGGCCCGGGCAGCATTCCCTGGACTGGTTTTCCATGGACACACAGGTGTCCCTCCATGTGTGCCCTGTCCTGTGTCACGTGGAGGGGGCAGAGCTGATGGGCAGCCTGGCCAGGGACCCTCCTGTCCCCTCCCTGTGGCAAATGGAGCCGTGGAGCAGAATAAAGGCTAAAGGGCCCTGGCAGGAAAGCAGAATCCCTGTGCCATCCCCATGCCATCCCTGTGCCAGAGCCACTGCTAGGGCTCCAGGGATGGAGGGAGAGCTCCAGGGATGGGAGGGAGAGCTCCAGGAATGGGAGGGAGAGCTCCAGG
>VWZD01005429.1:177894-201537 GCA_013396695.1 Sakesphorus luctuosus | reverse complement strand
AGGGATGGGAGGGGGAGCTCCAGGGATGGGAGGGGGAGCTCCAGGGCTGGGAGGGGGAGCTCCAGGGCTGGGAGGGGGAGCTCCAGGGATGGAGGGAGAGCTCAGGGATGGAGGGACAGATGTGTTTCCTGGAATTCTCCTTTGAATTCCCAATCTCTGGCTCTCTGGGTGTGTATAAGCATAAAAAATAAACACATTTTATTTGGATTTACTTGTACCAGAATCTTTCTAGGGAGTTGGATCAGAATCTTTCTGGGATCTCTCCTACAACTGTGGACTTCTCTTAGAACAAACATTGCTCTGGTGGGAGGTGTCTCTGCCCATGGCAGGGGTTGGAACTGGATGTCCTTGAGGTCCCTTCCAACCCCAACCATTCTGTGGTTCATTCTGTGCCATCCCATCCAGCATCTCTCACATTCTGCCCTCAGCCAGTGCCCCTCTCTCTGCTGTCAGTGCCCAGCCTGGTGGTTGGCATTGCCCACCTGTGGGATTCCAGCAGGAATGGAGCCCCTTTGCAGGGTGGGGAGGTGGCACAGCCGGGCTGGGGCTGCAGGAGGGAGCAGGAGCTGCTGTGCTGGCCCTGTGGGCACCCTGTGCCTCTGTGCCCCTCCCAGCCCTTCATGTGGGGCCTCAGGGGGAGGCAAAGCTCATTAATTCTTCTGCTTTCCTGGGATTATGTGGGAAGCCCCAGCCAGAGGGTATTTCAGTTCCCAGCTCTGGGCAGGGACATGCAGCCCATCACGTGCCCCCAGCCCAGCCCTGGGCACAGCAGGGCCTGCAGCCCCAGGGGTAACTGGAACAATATGTAGGTGTTAGCAGAGTTCTGGTGGGTTTCCATCTCCATGGAATCCCCTCCTGCTCTTCTGAGAACATCTCTGAGCCAACTGCTGTTCCCACTGGTTGGTCTGTGCTGGTGGCATTGCTGGTTTGGGATGGAAAACAACCCCAACCCCCCAAAGCCATTTTTCCTCTTGCTCTTCCTCAATCCCTTGATTATCATTAGACTATTGAGAGTCTCTGGGAATCTCTGTCCACTTTGCTATGAACTCTCTGCCTCCCTGGTTCCTCCAGGTACCCCCAGGCACCAGATTGTTGCTTTTATACACCAGCAACCTGTTTTTAATTAATTCTTCCCTCCTGGTCCCTCTGTGTGTTAACACTGGGATTGCTTTTATTAACTTTTACTTAATTAGCCAGTTTTGCACTGAATTTAGGGTCGTCTTCAGGGATATCTGTTGAGGCACACTCTGAATTTCCCCTCCCAAGCTCCAGTCTTGCATGTATTGTTGGTGTAAGTGAAAGGGAAAATATTAAATATATTAAATATTAAATATTGGCAGGAGAGTGGAGAATGTTGTTTTAGGAGATGAAAGGAGGAGTCAGTGTCAATATTTTTGTATTTCTTTCCAGAAGAAACTGGAATGAGTTGGAACCTCTAATGTTGTCCACAGAAAAGTTGACAAATTCAGATCTCCTTAAAATGAAAATGAAGCTCAGCAGTCCCTGGGCTGGGTGTGAGTTTGGAGCCTTTCACTGAGTTTGTCCAAGAGAAAGCTTTGAGACTTGTGGGTTTGGTTCTTTAGTGCAGCTGAACAGCCTGGTGTGAGTCCATCCCTGACCCTACAGGTGTCTCAGGACACAGAACTCTGTTTTTCTGCTTCTTATATTTGAAGAGTTGGGTCAAACCAATGAAATCTGAATACTCTGCTCTCTGGTTTGCCCCCAGTCCTGCTCCCTGTCCAGCCCCAGGAGTCACATCATGCAAGAATCTCTTTTTAATATCTCAGTGCTTTGACTGTGTCCCTTCCCCCTCCCCTCCAGTGTTCCCAGGAGGAATCATGGATGAGAAGTTGTCCTACAAGGAGTTCCTGGAGCGCCACGACTCGTGGGCGGAGGAGCGGGAGCTGCGCTTCGAGTCCCAGCCACTGTTCAGGCCCCTGGAGATGGCTGGTAGGGCTCAGGGTGGCAGGACAGGGGTGCCCACCCTGGGGGGGCCTGGCTGAGCCCTGGGGGAGGTCTCTGCTCGCTCCCACCCCAGGCACTCGTGCCCTGCAGAGCCTTGGCAGCTGGGCTGGGCTAAGGGACCCCTCGGGCAGGGCACAGACAGCTCTGCCCTGGGTGGGATGTGGGTTCTCCAGGAGCAGCTGTGCCCTCACCCTCAGGCAGCTTCCCTGGAGCAGCCTGGGCACTGGGGCACTGTGGATGGAGCGTGGAATTCCCAGGGTTTTACTCCTGGTGACCAATCCTGGGAGCAGCTTTGCCTGGGGGGTGCAGTGGTGGGGCCAGGAGCACCTTCCCCTCCTGTTTAATGTTCCTCTGGGCCATGTCAGAAAAAAATCCTTTGCAGAGAGAGTGCTGAGGGATTGGAATGGGCTGCCCAGAGAGGGGGTGGATTCCCCATCCCTGGAGGGTTTTAACCTGAGCTTGGCCGTGGCACTGAGTGCCATTAGGTGGTAAAGGGCCTGGAGTTGGCCCAAGGGTTGGACTTGATGATCTGGGTGGGCTTTTCCAACCCAATCCATTCTATGATTCTGTGTCATCCCCTGGGTGGTGTCCTGACCTCTCTTTGTCTCCTCAGACCCCTTCAACATGCACAGAGGGGACAACCTGCCGGATTTGTCCTTCCCCACCGACATGAGGAACGTTCCCCTGTTCCCAGGCCATGCTGATGCTTCCAGAGACATCCTGGGTGAGCTCCTCCTGCCCTCCCTCCTCACCATTTCCCCCTCCTGCTCAGACTGTGGGAGTTTCTCTGTTGACTTTTCATGTGCTGAAAATTATTCTATCCATAAATTCACAGCTTTTTTTCATGCTCTTTTTTCATGGCTAAACCCCAAATAGACATGAAGTGTTTCCCAGAGTTGTCTTTGGGGTATGAACTATTGCATTTTCATGTTAATATTGGATTATTAAGTGATTATTAGCAGGAATTCATGGGAAGCAGAAGGCTAAAGGGAAGTAAATTGCCTGTTTAGTGTCCTACACCTTGTTAAAAAGTTCTCTATAAATACAGAATTTATGGTGTGTAAAGGAGAACAAACAGGTTGGATACAAACTGGAACTGAACTGGTGAGCAGGAGAGCCCATTGGCCAAGTTGTGTAGACTTGAAATTGAGGAGGGGAGTCTGTGGGGCTGGTGATTAACCAAGGCCTTTGTTTCCTCAGCCCCCCCTGGGCCTGTGCTGGCCCCTGGGCAGCCCTTCCTGGGGCCCAGCTATTCCCCTGCCCAGGCCCTGGACCCCTCAGCCTCCGTGGGGCTGGAGCCCAGCACACAATTCCTGCAGGGTTTGCAGCTGGACAATCTCAGTTTTGGGGTGGTAAATAATCTCAGTTTGGGGATGTTAAATAATCCGGAGGGGGAGTTGCTGCATAAAATGAGTCCAGATTGGGAAGTTTCCTCTTGTTTACACGACTGTATAGACTCTTTGTTTTGACTAATTAGCACTTCTTTAAATTCCTTTGACTAAGGCTTTTTGTTGTCTGGTAAATAATACTCGGATTTATCAGGCTTTAGATCCAACTCTTTGGGGGAAGGAGTGATATATTAATTTAAAAAAATCTTTACTATTCTGTCCTCTCAGAGTAAGACAATGTAACAATTCTTCCCCTGGGCCATTTTATCTGGGCTTTCATTTAATGCTGCAGTTTCCCTTTATGTTGGTTGTGTGTGAGTGTTCAGAGGCGGTGGGAGCAACCTGGCCATGGGGCTAATGAGCTCCAGAGACCCTTCCAGCCCAAACCATGTTTGGGTTCTGTATCAGGAGGTCCCACAAGGGTTGAGGTTGGAAGGAGAGTCGTGCAGGTCCCCTTGGCCGAGCCCCTGCTCGAGCAGGGCCACCCAGAGCCCCTTGCCCAAGAGAACTGAGGACAGGAACCCTCTCTGGGTCAGTGCTGGTTCCACCCCTTCTCTGGTGGGACCTTTCCCGGGCACTGGGACAGGAGAACAGGATCTCTGGTACCTTTCCTGGAGGGAACTGAACCATCACCTGAGAATGGACTCCCAAACCAGAGTCAAGGCCTTCAGCTGGAGAAGTGAAAGCACTTGCAGGGGTTGGACTGTGCTTGTTTTCCACAGGTCCTGAAGAATATTGGATGGGAGCTCAGCAGGACATGAAGGGACCAGATGCCTCTTTCTTTGTTGAGCCACCAGGTAAGGACAGTTTTGAGCTGATGTGCAGGAGCTGAGGGGGTTTCTGAGCAGCAGAAACAGCTTCTCTCCTTGCCTGCTGGAGCAGAGCCAAGGGGGAGCTGCCCAAGGAAAACAATCCTTCTGCTTCTCAGGTCAATTTAGGGTGGAAATGGCACTTTTGAGAAATTGGGAATGGCTTCAAACTGAAAGGGAGTGGGGATAGGTGGGATGTGGGGAAGGGATTCCTGGCTGAGAGGGGCTGGGCTGGGATTCCCAGAGCAGCTGTGGCTGCCCCAGCCCTGGGAGTGTCCAAGGCCAGGTTGGAGCACCCTGGGACAGTGGGAGGTGTCCCTGCCCATGGCAGGGGTGGCACTGGATGGCTTTGAGGTCCTTCCCACCCAAACCATCCAGGGATTAAGTTTCTGGTCACAGCTAAAGCTCTGCAGCTCCACTGGGACATTATTCCTTGGGGATATGTGTGCATTGCAAAATTTGATCCCCAGTGGGATTTCTGCTGCTACTTTTGGGGAAGAAGCTGAGAAGGGAACAGTTCCCACTGGTGCTGGTGGTGCTGGAGCTCTGGTGGCTCCTCCTGGGGCTTGGGTGGCTCTGGGGGCTTTGTGGCAGAGCACTGCTCCCTGTCCTGCTCCCCTCCCATCCCCTCCCTTCCCATCCCTTCCCACCCCCTCCCATCCTCTCCCATTCCCTCCCATTCCCTCAGGGTTTTCCCGGTGTTGCCCAGAGCGATTTCCCAGAAGGGACAATCAGAGGCCATGGTGGTTTCTCTGCCCTGGGGAGGCTGCAGAGGCAGCTGAGCCCCCCCGGCACCTCTGGGGTGGGGGCACTCCCCTCCCACAGGGCAGGACCCTGTTTGGGGGCCCTTCCCAGGTGCCTCACCCTCCCTGGTTGTGTTTGGCAGTGCCCCCCTCTGCACCAGAGGCCATCAGGACGAGTCTGCCCGAGAGCCCCCCGGCCGTGGCACGTGGCACTGTCCCCGCGGCTGGCACGGTGTCCCCTGGCACCGCATCCCCTGGCACAGCGTCCCCAGCAGAGCCTGCAGCTGCTCAGGCACCACCAGGTGAGCTCTCCAGCCCCAGGGCTGCTGCTGCCCCATTGGGGTCACCCTTTTATCCCATTGGGGTCACCCTTTGTAGGTCAGGGGTGTGTGAATTCCGGTCAGGAGAGCTCGGGCACAGCAGCATCACAAGGCTGGAGCAGAAGGCTTATAAGAGCTTATTTTGAGTTTATTTAAGAGTTTATTTTTAGTTACAGCTTCACTTTTTATATACTCTTCTATCCAATGTGTGATGGCACTGCTGGTTGGTCAGTTCACCCAACAGACATGGGAAGATCCTACAAGGTATCCAAGTTCTCCAGGTGGTTGTCTGCTCATTAAGGGTGCCTTCATTAATTAGCTCAGACACCAGGAGATGCACAGACACACTGGCACCCCCCACAGTGCCCCTGCAGAGCCCCTGTGGTGCTGGAGGGACAGGGAGCTGCCTCTTCTGAGGAGAAAGCAGGGAAGGACCGACAGACCCCACTGGGGCCGAAGGTTGGGGGTCCCTGCAGGGGTTGGGCAGAGGCAGCAGCTTTGCCAGGTCAGCCCCTGGTGCCAAGTCAGCCCCTGGTGCCAGCCCAGGAACCATGGAATGAGCCTTTACTGTCTCCACATTTTACAAAGGAGTGTCAAGGACATGGTTCCAACCTGGAATCCTGGAATGGGTTGGGTTGGAAAAGCCCTCCAAGATCGAGCCCACCCGTTCCCCCAGCACTGCCAAGGCCACCACTGAGCATGTCCCAGGTGCCACGAGCCTGACCTGTGCAGAAATACCTTCAAACCTGTCTGTTTTAAAGGCTCTCTAAAAAAAAAAAGGTTTTAAAGGTATTTATGTAGAGAATCAGAGTGGTGGGACCAGTTGTTGTCCAGTTTCCTAATGCTGTATTCCACTAATTCCCATAATCCACCAGGGATTTATTGTATTTATTTATGTTATTTATTTGTTTCATTTATGGTCTTGTTGATCTGTAAAATCACAATCCTGTGATTTTATTTTGGAGAAGATCATGAAAAACCCACAACCAAGGCAGACCCAAAGGAGGGCTGGGCATGATGGATCTTGGCTGGGTTCACTGAAATACTCATTTTATCTCAAGGGATCCTTAAGTACCACTTCAAAAGGGATTTTTTTGCATTTTTCTTGTCTATTTCTGACTTCAGCTTAAGGATCTTATTTAGATTTAATACATTTCCATTGCTTGGGGAGGATATTTTTAGATGTGACTCAAAAAAATCCGTGGCAGTTTTATTTTTGTGCAGCATCTGCTCTGGAATAGGTGGGAGATGTTCAGGTGCTGGTGCTGCAGGACAGGGAGGGTGGCAGAGCTCAGGGCTGGGCACGTTGGGAGCTGGAGGAGAAATCCAGGGCTCCTGGCACTGAGAATTTGGACAAAGTTCCCTCTAGATAAGAAATGTTAAACAAAAACCGACTGAAAAACCTCCTTTAAGGGGATTTGATGGAAACAGCAGCTTAAATTGCAGAGGTTGGATTGGGCTGTGAAGTGACAAATGTTGGTTTGGAATTACCAGCTCAGTGTTTTAGGAGGTATTATGTGGAAAATGAAGGAGGCCAATTTGGTCATGAGGGAATGGAGGGATTTGGGGATTCACAGGAAGACTTTTGTGTCAGGAGTGCCTTAAACTGCAGCCCCAGAGCAGCCACTGAGAGCGCAGCCCGTGGGCAAAGTGAGGTCTCTGTGGCTCTGGGTGTGCCAGGGGTTGTGCTGCTGTTGGAATTCCCAGCTGGGCTCAGGCTCTGGAGTGTCCCAGGAGCTGCTGTTGGAATTCCCAGCTGGGCCCATAAAGGTGACTCTACATTTTCTGTGTCCTGCTACAGAGGGAAGAACAGGCTGCCCAGAGCAGCTGGGGCTGCCCCAGCCCTGGGAGTGTCCCAGGCCAGGCTGGAGCACCCTGGGACAGTGGGAGGTGTCCCTGCCCATGGCAGGGGTGGCACTGGGTGGGCTTTAGTGTCCCTTCCAACCCATTCTGGGATTCTGTGATTCTCTGCAACCCTCTCACTGTGATTCCCATCTGTTCTGCTGGAATGTGCTCCTGGCACTGGATGCAGCAGCTCTGGCCCTCTGCCAGCTCCTTGGCATCAGAGGGGTTGTAAACAAACCCAGGCCATGGCTGGCTGCTCCATGCCAGGGGCAGATGGATGTGCTGCCAGGGGCAGATGGATGTGCTGCCATGGCCAGGGGTACAGATGGGGCCATGGGGCTGAGCAGGGGCAGCACTGGGAGCTACAGGAGCACCAGGACAGGAGGGCACTGGGATCAGGGGGTCTGGGGGTGCTGGGGGGCACGAGGAGACACAAAGGCATGACCCACAGGGTAGGTGTGTGCAGCTGTGCCCCCACTGATGCTGTGCCCTATGTCCAGCTATGTCCAGCTGTGCCCCACTGATGCTGTGCCCCCACTGATGCTCTGCCCCACTGATGTTGTCCCCCCACTGATGCTGTGCCCCACTGATGCTGTGCCCTCTGTCCAGCTGTGCCCCCACTGATGCTGTGCCCCACTGATGCTGTGCCCCCACTGATGCTGTGCCCCTACTGATGCTGTGCCCCACTGATGCTGTGCCCCTACTGATGCTGTGCCCTGTGTTCTGCGGCAGGTGCAGCCTCCGAGGCCATGCCCATTCCTGTGGAGAAACCTGGCTCTGTCCCTGCAGGAGACCCCAGCCCTGCCCAGGCTCTGGCACCTGCCCTGGCACCTGCAGCAACAGCTGCCAACCCCTTCCAGGCTGTGGATGTTGGGGGTTCTCCTGCCTCTGAAGCCAAGTCTCCCAAAGCTGTCAATGACACGTCCAGCCTGGGGACAGACCTGACCTTCACCCCCACAGCAGGGCTGGGATCCCACCAGGCCACGGATTTGGGCTGTGCCCCAGCAGAAGGTTTGGGATCTGACCATGCCATGGATTTGGGGTTTGCTCCAGCAGAAGATGTGGAGTCCCACCATGCCATGGATTTGGGCTTTGCTCCAGCAGAAGGTTTGGGATCCCACCAGGCCATGGATTTGGGATTTGCCCCAGCAGAAGATGCAGAACCTCACTATGCCTTGGATTTGGGATTTGCCCCAGCAGAAGATGCAGAACCTCACTATGCCTTGGATTTGGGATTTGCCCCAGCAGAAGATGCAGAACCTCACTATGCCTTGGATTTGGGATTTGCCCCAGCAGAAGATGCAGAACCTCACTATGCCTTGGATTTGGGATTTGCCCCAGCAGAAGATGCAGAACCTCACTATGCCTTGGATTTGGGATTTGCCCCAGCAGAAGATGCAGAACCTCACTATGCCTTGGATTTGGGATTTGCCCCAGCAGAAGATGCAGAACCTCACTATGCCTTGGATTTGGGATTTGCCCCAGCAGAAGATGCAGAACCTCACTATGCCTTGGATTTGGGATTTGCCCCAGCAGAAGATGCAGAACCTCACTATGCCTTGGATTTGGGATTTGCCCCAGCAGAAGATGCAGAACCTCACTATGCCTTGGATTTGGGATTTGCCCCAGCAGAAGATGCAGAACCTCACTATGCCTTGGATTTGGGATTTGCCCCAGCAGAAGATGCAGAACCTCACTATGCCTTGGATTTGGGATTTGCCCCAGCAGAAGATGCAGAACCTCACTATGCCTTGGATTTGGGATTTGCCCCAGCAGAAGATGCAGAACCTCACTATGCCTTGGATTTGGGATTTGCCCCAGCAGAAGATGCAGAACCTCACTATGCCTTGGATTTGGGATTTGCCCCAGCAGAAGATGCAGAACCTCACTATGCCTTGGATTTGGGATTTGCCCCAGCAGAAGATGCAGAACCTCACTATGCCTTGGATTTGGGATTTGCCCCAGCAGAAGATGCAGAACCTCACTATGCCTTGGATTTGGGATTTGCCCCAGCAGAAGGTGTGGAGTCCCACCATGCCTTGGATTTGGGGTTTGCCCCAGCAGCAGATGACAAACCTCCCCATGGTGTGGATTTGGGGTTTGCCCCAGCAGCAGATGACAAACCTCCCCATGGTGTGGATTTGGGCTTTGCCCCAGCAGCAGGTGACAAACCTCCCCATGGTGTGGATTTGGGCTTTGCCCCAGCAGCAGAAGCAGAGTTTACCCCAGCAGCAGAAATCAACCACCACCACCATGCCATGGATTTGGGATTTGCTCCAGCAGCAGATAAGGAATCTGACCACATTATGGGCTCTGAGTTTACCCCAGCAGCAGAAGTCAACCACCACCCTGCCCTGGATTCTGGGTTTGCTCCTGCAGCAGAGGCCAAGCCCCTTCCCACCATAGATGCTGCAGCAGCAGCTGAGCCTGTCCCTGCTGCTGACCCCAAAACTGCTGTGCCTGAGGAGCTGGTGACATCTGGGGCTGCCCTTAAGCAAGACAAGTCTCCCTTGGACCAGCCTCCTGCAGGTGAGTCTGTGCCAGAATCCAGAGCCACGGGATGATAATGGTGGGGGGAAGCCCCCTGAGGTCAGCGAGTTCAGCTGTTGGTTTGCTCTGCACAGAACACCCTGGGGAGGTCTCAGGGTCTCAGTGCTGCTGCCAAGGGGCACAGGAGGTGCCTCAGGGGGGGTTGGTTCACTTAGGAAGTGTAAACCTGGCATTTCTGATTTGGTTTAGTTTTCACTGGCCACTCCCAGCAGTGTGTGTGGGGTTCAGGTGTTGGCTCCCCCTGTTAGTGCTTGTTTTGGTGCCACCACCGTCATCTGCTTGTTTTGGTGCCACCACCATCCTCTGCTTGTTTTGGTGTCACCACCACCCTCAGCCCTGTGTGGTGTCCAGGGCAGCCCCAGAGATGTGTTGGCTCCCCCTGTTAGTGCCTGTTTTGGTGTCACTCCACCCTCAGCTCCACTGACACCTCCAGAATCCTGTGGGACACAGTTTGCTCTCACAGATCCTTGAGAACAGCTCCTGAGGAGTCTGATGTGGGGCCTTTCCTTGGGCTGGCTGTGGGTGTCCCAGTGCTGAGGGGGCAGTTTTGGTTTCCCATGCTGGGGGTGACAGGTTTGTTGTGCTGCTTGGACCTCCCCAGGGATGGACTTCCCCATCCCACCATCCCTTGGGAGGGAAAATTGCCTCCAAAATCATATTTATTTTATATTTATATTCCTGAAATGCAACAAACAGTCCTGGGCAGAGGCAGCACCTGTGGATGGATTGCAGAGGTCAGAGCGAGGTGTTTTCTCTCTTACTTTCTAATATCTTTAGTCTAATGATAAGAATGAATTTCAAGAGAGAAGTTTTAACAAAAAAACCATACCAGAGTGTAGTGACAGAGGCCCAGGTGGGAGAGTGAAAGAGAAAATACAAGGCAGGACAGGAAGGAAGGAAGAGCCTAAAAATTGGATTCTCACTGTTTTGGAAGTGGAGAAAAACATGTTTGTTGTGAGAAATAAGAACTAAATGAGGAAGTGATTTTTATATTGTTTAATCCGACCTAAATTTAAAATCTGACTTTTTAATTCTTTCCAGAAGCACCAGCAAAGGTGGAACAGGAATGCAAAGTCCCTGAAGTTCGTGGGGATCATTTAGAGAACGGCACAGACACCAAAGCCCCTCCCAGCCCCTGCAAGGAGCAAACCAACCACCTTCCCCAGCCAGCAGGTGGGAATGGCAAACCCCAGGGGAAACTGGGCTCTCAGCTCCTTCTGCCCCACCACAGGCACTGCTTTGCTTTGCCCTCAGCAGCAAAAAAAGCAGCAAAAGTTGAATTTCCAGCATGTTTTTAGTGTGTGCTGACACAGGGCTGTTACAATCCATGTGAACATCTGAAATTCCCTTCCTGTAATTTGTCTTTTTCTTCCTTTTTCTTCCCCATCCATGATTGTTGTCCCCATGTCTGTCAGAGTTTTCCTTTCTGTGTAAAATGTAGGTAGGATTAATTAGAGGGAGCACTGTTCTCCTGCTAATTATGGCTTAGCAGTGGAGATTGGGTGTAGTTGCAGTGGCCAGGGCTGGTGGAGTGTCTGCAGGGTGGATGGCAAGGGGGAGCTGTTGGAGATGCTCAGCATCAGCCAGAGACTCCAGGGGGATCATGGAGTTCGTTCTGCTCCCAGTCCAGGGGAAGTTGGGCCGGTCTGAGTTGGGACCAAAGCACCAAACCCTCCCCCTGTGCACAAGCCTGGAACAGTCTCTGCTGCATCTTTTACCTCCCCTTTGGCATGTCTGCAAAATACCAGATTGCTGCCTGAAACCAGACTGGGAGGAGAGGATTCCTGGTGGAAACCATGGCTGAGAAACCTCCTTGCTGTTGCACCCAACATGAGCCCTGTCCTTGCCAGGGGCTGCTGGGCAGCTGCACCTCCCTGGCTGCCCAGCCCTGACCCTCCTGTCCCCTTCTCCATGTTGCAGCTCCAGCAGAAGCACAAGAAGCTGTTGCACTGGAAAATAAGGCCCTTGCAGAGAAATCTGTCCCTGCTGTGGCTGTTGAGGCCCAAAAGGAGCAGCCTGAGCACAACCATGTCCAACATGAGGAGCCTCAGCCAGGACAGGCCCTGCCAGAGCCCACAGGTAGGACAGGAATGGTAATCCCATTTTCCAGGGACATTCTCCCCTCCCTGAACTGCTCTCCTTTCCCTCCTGGCTGTGTGGCCTCCTGAGCAAGCAGGAATCTCTCTGGGGTGGTTTTCTGAGTTGCTGGAGCTGGGCTTGCCCTTCCTTCTGGTCCTGCCCTCTGGAAGCCTCTTTTCCACCCCCTTTTCCAACTGAACCCCAGGTCTGTGTGCTCCAAGTGCTCTATCACTGGACTGGCTCACAGCTGCTCTGCTGCAGGAGGAAAAGCTCACCAGGTCATTTATTTTGGTGTGGAAAGGACCATTAATCCTTATCTGATATTCCCAGCAAGGACCTCCTTCCAAACTGAGGTGTGTCATTCCCCAGGGAAGGTGTCACTGTTTTCCTGCCTCTCCAGGAGCTGGTGGGGCCACACTGGTCATGGAGCTGCATGTGTGGGCCAGGGCTGAGTGACAAATGAGTGATGCTCTCCTGAAATCAGTGGCTTTGGGCTGAGGGAGCCCTGGAGGGACACAGCAGGTGACTTTGGGACAGAGGTTCTGCCTCCCACTGCTCCCACCCTGGTGCTGGGGGAAACTTGGCTCTCACCCCTCCATCTCTTCCCATCTTCCCACTGAGCTTCTGTTTTCCCAGCCTGGCAGGGTGCCAGCTGCTGATATAAAAAGCCTCTCTCTTAATCTTGTCTTACTCAGACAAAGTGGATCCTTCCTTCCTTCATGCATTTTTAAAAAGCTGTGGCATGTCCTTACAGGAACTGGGGCTTTTGGTGGGCAAGAGCTTGTGCAGGGCTTGCTTTCAAACAGCCTGAGGATGGGCTGGAGGTGATGGAGCAGGTGTGGGGTCAGAGTGTCCCCAGTGCTGGGTGTGGGGTCAGAGTGTCCCCAGCCCTGCTGGGTGTGGGGTCAGAGTGTCCCCAGTGCTGAGTGTGGGGTCAGAGTGTCCCCAGTGCTGGGTGTGGGGTCAGAGTGTCCCCAGCCCTGCTGAGTGTGGGGTCAGAGTGTCCCCAGCCCTGCTGGGTGTGGGGTCAGAGTGTCCCCAGCCCTGCTGAGTGTGGGGTCAGAGTGTCCCCAGCCCTGCTGGGTGTGGGGTCAGAGTGTCCCCAGCCCTGCTGAGTGTGGGGTCAGAGTGTCCCCAGCCCTGCTGGGTGTGGGGTCAGAGTGTCCCCAGCCCTGCTGAGTGTGGGGTCAGAGTGTCCCCAGCCCTGCTGGGTGTGGGGTCAGAGTGTCCCCAGCCCTGCTGAGTGTGGGGTCAGAGTGTCCCCAGCCCTGCTGGGTGTGGGGTCAGAGTGTCCCCAGCCCTGCTGAGTGTGGGGTCAGAGTGTCCCCAGCCCTGCTGGGTGTGGGGTCAGAGTGTCCCCAGCCCTGCTGAGTGTGGGGTCAGAGTGTCCCCAGCCCTGCTGGGTGTGGGGTCAGAGTGTCCCCAGCCCTGCTGAGTGTGGGGTCAGAGTGTCCCCAGCCCTGCTGGGTGTGGGGTCAGAGTGTCCCCAGTGCTGGGTGTGGGGTCAGAGTGTCCCCAGTGCTGAGTGTGGGGTCAGAGTGTCCCCAGTGCTGGGTGTGGGGTCAGAGTGTCCCCAGCCCTGCTGAGGTGCCCTTGGTGTGGTGCCAGTGCTGGGGGCTCCCCTGTGTGGCTGCACAGCCCGTGGAGGTGGCTGAGGTCCCCCAAACAGTGTATTGGTTATTTTTTATCCAGCACATGGTGCCCCTGATGTTTGAGGAGCCTTCTGTGTTCCAGGTGTGCCCACTGCACAGGTCAGGCACGCTGCCCACTGCGGTGCCAAGGCAGCCACAGGGCCTCTCTCAGCTGTGCCACAGGAGCAGCCAGGGGGTGCCCCATGGCAGAAGAGTCCCGAGCCCCCCGAGCAGCATGGCTGTGCCAGCCCTGGCACGGGTGCCCCATGGCAGAAGAGCCCCAGAGACCCACCACAGGACCACAGTGACTTGGATGGGGCACTGGGGAAGAAGAAGAAGAAGAAACCGAAGCAGAGGAGGAACCAAGTGCCCAGAGCCATGGAGGGCTGGGATGGGAACAGAGCTGCCCCCACAGCTGCCCCCACAGCTGCCAGCAGTGCCCCACCTGCTGCTGGACTGCAGAACCCAGGGCTGTGCCCCCTGGCACCGGGAGCTGCCTCTGGAAACAGAGCTTTGGAGATGCCAAAGGATGCTGGAATAACAACTGGGAGTCGTATCCTGGAAGAGCAAAGAGCCTCCTCAGTGCCAGCACCAGCAGAGCAAGCCCAGAAACCCGGAATGCTGGATGCCAGACCTGGGGATGGCATGAAAGCAGAGGGAATGGGAGGGGACAGCTGGGTGCTGGAATGGACAGGCAGGAGCAAAGAGGGTCCCTTGGAGCAGGTGGGCAAGGCTCAGGTGGGCAAATCTGTCCCGGCAAAGGGACCCCCCAGGCCTCTGGAGAGAGATTTTCCAGATAAAAGTGAGAGGAGGGAGGATGAGGAGCCCAAATGTGCCAACCTGGGCAGTGTGAGCAAGGCAGGGACTCCCTCACAGACCAAACCATCGGAGCTGCCCCTTTCTGATACAAACAGGAACCCCAAACCCACCTCCCCAGGGCGGGAAACACTCACTGGCACTGCCCACCAGCCTTCCCTGGCACCAACAGCAAAGGAAAACGGGGAGAGGAGCAGAGGGGCTGAGGGGTTGTCCCTCAGACAGGCTGGCACTGAGGACAAACAGGCTGGCACTGAGGACAAACTCCCTGCAGAGCCAAAGGCAGCTGGTGCAGCCCCAGCAGTGCTGGAGGGAGGAGGGCAGAGCCCAGGGGGTGCTGGGGCAGCTCCCCGAGCCCCTGCCCTGCAGCACAGGGAGGCTGATGGCATTGCCAGTGCTCCCAAACATGCCAGCCCTGCCAAGGAGCTGGGCACAGCCCTGGCAGCACATTCCCTGGATCAGAGCAGAGGGAAGGCAGTTATTGCTTCAGGGCAGCAGACTGGAAAAGATGTTGGTTTTCCACAGGGGATGGACAGGCCCAGAAAGAAGCGTGGGGAAGGGAAGGGCAAGAGGATGAAAAGCTTCCCTGAGCACGTGATGCTCCCAGAGGATGGGAGCAAATCCCCTGATGGAGGGAGGGTGGAGGAGGCTGGGAAAGAAGCAGCTCATCCCGACAGGGGCCCAGGTTCTGCTGCCAGAGGGCACCCCTGGGGCAGCTCTGCCCAGGCCTGGCCTGCAGACAGGACCCACAAAAGGGGCAGTGATGGCAGGAGTAAAAGGGGGGAAAGGAGTTCTTTCCAGCAGCCTTTCCTCGAGAATAGGGTGGAGCCAGGGGGGTTTCCTGAGCTGCCTGATCCAGTCAGGGAAGTCAGTGGGAAGGGCAGGGAGGGGGGCTGTGTCCCTGCTGGGGAAGGGACAGCTGAGATGCACAGCCCAGCTGGGCAGGGGCCAGAGAAGCCAAGAGAAAACGTTGGCAAAGATGAAAAGGCTGAGCTGGGGCCTTTATCCCAACCTTTGCTGCTGCAGAGCAGGAGAGAGGAAGGCAAACACCCTGCCCTGGGGGACAGCACCAGCCAGCCAGAACAGGAGGATTTGGGCAGGAAAGGCAGAGGGGCCAGAGGGGCTGCCAGGGGGCCAGAGAAAGCCAGGAAGAGGAGCAGTGATGGGAGAAGGAAACAGCCTGAGAGGAGCCCTGTGGGGCAGGCAGCTCTCCTGGGGGCTGGGGGGCAGCCAGGCCCAGAGGAGGTGGCTGGAACAAGGAAGGAAACAACCTTGGATAAAGAGGGGTCTGGTTTGGGAAGAGAGAACCCAGCAGAGGTGCTGGGAATGCCTGAAATCCAGGGTGGCTGTGGAAGTTCCTCTCATCAGCCACTTCTCTCAGGGCATAAAACAGAGACAGCAGAGCCAGGAACAGGCAGGGCTAAAGAAACTTTGCCCATGAATAAAGGGGAGGATGCAGGGAGGTCCCAGCCCCTGCCAGGGCACAGGGCAGGCACACACAGTCCCACCAGGGCAGGGGGGATGGACAGCACTAAGGGTGGAACTGCAGATGGGAAAGGCCAGAAGGCTGAGAATGGTCCTGAGCTGGGCCCAGGTAACGTCCCTGCAGTTGGACAGGTTAACCAGAGTCAGCCTGAGAAGGGCAAAGGGGCCCATTCCAGGGCTGCAGAGGCACTGCTGGAGGACCTGAGTGATCCTGCCAAAGAACAGGCTCCTGCTTTGCCTCTGGACCCACAGCAATCACACACAGGGGGCAGAGAGAGGCACAGAAAGCTGGAGCCTGACCCTCAGCAGCTGCCAGTGCTGGGGCAGAGGGCAGGGGCAGGGACAGGGACAGCCCCTCCTCGTGGCATGGAGAGAAGGGACACACCTGAAGGTGCCAGTCCTTCCAGCAGGGATGCAAATCCCAGCCCAGAGCACCCAGGGGTGGCAGATCCCACCGTGGCCCCAGATACTGAGAGATCTAAAAAGAGGGGCTATGATGGCAGCAGGAAAAGGGCCAAAAGTGTCCCCAGCCAGCCTGGCCCTCCTGGGGCAGAGCCAGGCAGGGCAGAGGGGCTGCCCCCCCTGGGGGGGCACGGGGGAGTGGCACACACAGAGCTCATGGATGAAAACAGAAATATTAAAAACTTGCCCTCTGGCCCTGAAAGGCTTTGGGATAGTAAAGGAAGTGACTCCAAGTCCTTGGCTCAGAGCACTGGGAATGTGGGACATGCCCCCTCTGGCTGCCCAAAGCAGAGAGATGGGGGGGCAAGACCTGGGGGGCTTCCTCCCCATCCTCCTCCTCCTCCTCCTCCTGGGGCAGTGGGGGAGAAAAGCAGCAAAGAGAAGGAATCTGGGGCTGAGGAGCAGAGACAGCCCCAGAAATGTGGGCAGCCCATGGAGCTGGGACACAGAGAGCCTGGAGAAGGGCAAAGGAAGGCTGGGCAGAGCAGAGGGGCTGGGTGCCAGGGGGGCTGGGGGGCAGGGCAGCCTCTGCCAGGGGCTCCTGCAGCCAGACAGGGGGGGCAGTCAGAGAAGGACACAGGAAAGGGGAAGGGGGAAGAAATAAAGCCCAGGGATGGGAAGGCCAACACTGCCAAGGCTTCCTTGGAGACCAAAGCTGCAGAGGGGGGGCTGGGTGAGGGCAAGGGGGGCGAGCACAGGGCACCCCAGCACCCAGGGGACAGGGCTGGGGCTGCTGGGTCGGATGGCACAGCTGCCCAGACAGCCCAGAGCAGCCCTGAGGGTGGCACAAAGGGGCACTCCCAGCCTGCAGACAAGGAGGGTGCTCGTGGTGGCAACACCCACCTGGAGGGCACTCTGAGGGTGAAGGGTGAGGGGGAAAAACCTCAGGGCACAACCAGAGAAAAGGGATCTCAGGAAACAACCAAAGAAAAGGGATCTCAGGAAACAACCAAAGAAAAGGGATCTCAGGAAACAACCAAAGAAAAGGGATCTCAGGAAACAACCAAAGAAAAAGAAACCCAAGACACAACTAAAGAAAAGGAATCTCAAGACACAAATAAAGAAACTCAAGACACAATCAAAGAAAAGGAATCTCAGGAAACAATTAAAGAAAAGGAATCTCAGGAAGCAACCAAAGAAAAGGAATCCCAAGACACAACCAAAGAAAAGGGATCTCAGGAAACAACTAAAGAAAAGGAATCTCAGGAAGCAACAAAAGAAAAGGAATCTCAAGACACAATCAAAGAAAAGGAATCCCAAGACACAGCCAAAGAAAAGGGATCTCAGGAAACAACCAGAGAAAAGGAATCCCAAGACACAGCCAAAGAAAAGGGATCTCGGGAAACAACCAAAGAAAAAGAAACTCAAGACACAACTAAAGAAAAGGAATCTCAAGACACAAATAAAGAAACTCAAGACACAATCAAAGACAAGGAATGTCAAGAAAAAACTAAAGAAAAGGAATCTCAAGACACAACCCAAGAAAAAGAAACTCAAGACACAACTAAAGGAAAAGCCACTCAAGCCCTGAGCAAAGGGAAGGGCTCTCCAGGCCCAGCCAAAGGCAGAGCAGAGCAGAGTGACCCCCGAGCTGTGCAGGAGGCCAGGAAGGAGCGAGTGAGAGCAGCAGAGCAGCTCAAGGGCTACATGAGACCCACGCAGAGCCGCGGGGCGGTGCCAGCGGTGCCAGCCGGGCGTGCTGCCCTCAGAGCCGTGCCCCGGGCACTGAGCCACAGGCCAGACCAAGGTGTGTGTGTGTGTGTGTGCCCCTCGGGCTCCCAGCAGCACTAACCCAGGCCTTGCTGTGTGTGGTGGAGCCTTGGCATGGCCCGGTGCCGCTGGGGTGGCACACAGGGGTGTGGCATGGGCGTGCTGTGGCTGCTGCGGGGCATGGGGGCTGCCTGCCTGTCTCACAGAGCCCAGTGAAGGGCTGTGCCAGGCTGCAGGAGTGCCAAGCTGCAGGAGTGTGCCAGGCTGCAGGGCTGTGCCAGGCTGCAGGGCTGTGCCAGGCTGCAGGAGTGTGCCAGGCTGCAGGAGTGCCAGCTCCCAGGACTGCCAGCTCTCAGGCTGCAGGAATGTGCCAGGCTGCCAGGATTCTGCCAGGCTGCAGGGCTGTGCCAGGCTGTAGGACTGTGCCAGCTCCCAGGCTCCCTGGCTGCAGGAGTGCCAGGCTGCAGGAGTGCCAGCTCTCAGGCTGCCAGGCTGTGCCAGGCTGCCAGGCTGCAGGGCTGCAAGCTCTCAGGGCTACCAGCTCCAGGCTGCAGGGCTGCCAGGCTGCAGGAGTGCCAGGCTCCCAGGGCTGCCAGCTCAGCCCCCTGCACTCCTCGGGGTGGTTTTCAGTCATTCAGGCTCAGTTCCATGTTATTGGGCAGTAGTTTTTCTCCCCCCAGCTGTGGGCCCTGCCTGGCACCGTGTGCCCTGCAGGCAGGGATGAGAATGCCAGGGGCAGGGGGTGTTCTGGGGGCTGTTGTGGTGCAGGTTTATCCCACCTCAGACCAGCTGCTGTTCCTCCTGATGGGGGATCATTTGCCTTGAACTTCCTTGGGCCACTTCACCTGCAGAAGGTGTTTCCTTCCAGAGTGAAAATCCCCTCTAGAGCAGCAGGAACAGAATGGCTGGGACTGAGGGCAGTTTGAAGCTGCAAATTGGAAGGCTTTGTCTCTGTGGAGCCTCTGGAGGGGCTGGTTCAGCCTCTCCTTGCTGTTCTCCAGGGAACAAGGTCCCTGTGCCCCCAGGAGCTGAGAAGGAAAGGATTTCACACAGTTGAGTGACATTCAGAGAAACTCTGAAATGGACAGTAAGGGTGTGAATAGAGATGAAGTTCAAAGTGTTTTGATATTTCTGCCCACTGCAAACCTCCCTCAGGAGGAGTTGGCACCTCTGGGAGTTCCCTCTGCTGAGATGGGCTGGGAAGTGGGTCCCTGTCCTCAGGTGCTCTTGGGTATTGCCTTGTCATCAGGCATGAGAGTTTCTTGCTGCTGTTGGGCAGAGTTTGTTGCTGCTGTTGGGCACAGTTTCTTGCTGCTGTTGGGCACAGTTTGTTGCTACTGTTGGGCATAGTTTCTTGCTCCTGTTGTGCAGTTTCTTGCTGCCAGTTTGCATGAGGCAGCCACTAACTCACCCAGCAGAGCTCCCCAGAGCCTTAACATGGAGAGGGGTTGGGACTTTAATGAGTGTTGCATAACCTGGAGTGGTTCTATTTGTGGTGTGGTGTTCTCTGCATGAACCTGTGCCTGCAGAGGGGCTGCTCTTTGGTGCATGATGCAGCAAACCAGGCAGAGCTGAGGGCAGTATCTTCCACAGGAACATTCTCCAAAGCCTCTCCAGTGTGTGCCAGCAGTTTCTGTCCCCTCTGCTGGGGGCAGGACTTTGGTGGCAGGTGCAGGCAGAGGGGACAGGCTGCTGCTGAGCCCTGGCACAGGTAACCCTGCAGGGATCCAGGGGCTCCTGGGGGGCAGTGCCACTGCTCCCTGTGGGCACTGCTCCAGGCTCTGCACCAGGAGTTGGCCCAGCCTGAGTTTCACAAGGCCTTGATAACATCCTGTTGCTTTCATCCTGTCAACACTTCGTAGGCTCAACAGTTGGTTGGGTGGGTTTTTGAAGAGGAGCTCAGAGTGAGCAGCTCAGAGTGCCCCCAGAGGGTGGTGGGCACTGACCGGGCTCCCCAGGGCAGTGGGCACAGCCCCGAGGCTGCCAGAGCTCAGGGAGGGTTTGGACAATGGGACAGGGACAGGGTGGGATGTTGGGGTGTCCTGGGCAGGGGGGATAGTTGGAGTGTCTGTGCAGGGAGCATTGTTGGGGTGTCCTGGGCAGGGCCAGGGGGGATTGTTGGGGTGCCCTGGGCAGGACCAGGGCTGGCACTGGGTGCTCCTGGTGGTCCCTCCCAGCTCAGGTTGTCCCGTGTCTCTGTGGCTGGGCCTGGCTGGAACTGGTGGTTGCCACATTCCCATTCCCACAGCAGTTCAAGGTGCTTTGCCATCCCCAGAATCCCTGGCTGGAAAAGCCCTCCAAAGTCATTGAGTCCAATCTTTGAGCAAACCCACCTTGTCCCCCAGCCCAGAGCAGTGAGTGCCTTGTCCAGGCATTCCCTGGGCACCTCCAGGGTGGGCACTGCCAACCTGCCTGGGCAGCCCCTTCCAGTGCCTGAGATCAGTGCCATTCCCAAGGCTTTTGTCTCTGTTTCCATCGTGCCCAGCTCCCCATGAAACAGCTGCTCAGTGAGCTGCAAAATGCAGCAAAAGCAGCTCTGAATCCCTCAGTTGGCACAAGTGGTGTGGAAGTGCCACGGGCCGGGCCTGGGGGTGGAAAGGGGCACTCACACATCAGTGGCACCCACATGACACCAGAGTCAGTGAAGGGAGAGGTGTCGAGATGCAGCACCACGATGGATGTGCTTGTTCACTGACAGAGAATGAGGGAATTGAGAGGGTTGGAAAAGGGCTCAAACACTGAGGCCAACCATTAACCCAGCACTGCCAGGGCCACCACTGAACCCATCCCAGGTGTGCCATCTGATCCCTTCCAGGGGTGGGGATCCCCCCACTGCCCTGGGCAGAGCCACAGGGATCCAGGGCATCCCTGGGGAGGTGCAGGTACCACAGAGCAGGTGGGGCCCTGCCCTGGGGTGCCCTCCCTGTGCTGTGTGTCCTCCTCTTGTGGTACCAGCTCAGTGCTCAGGGTTTGGTGTCTTCAGCTGTTGCTGGAACTTGGCCTGCACTCCCCTGGGTTTGCCAGGGCTGTGGCACCTGATAGAACCCTCAGAGAGTGGTTTGGTTGGAAGGACCTTAAAGCCCACCCAGTGCCACCCCTGCCATGGGCAGGGACACCTCCCACTGTCCCAGGGTGCTCCAACCTGGCCTTGGACACTCCCAGGGCTGGGGCAGCCACAGCTGCTCTGGGAAATCCATCCCAGTCCCTGCCCACCCTCCCAGCCAGGAATTCCTTCCCAATATCCCGTCCATCCCTGCCCTCTGGCAGCGGGAAGCCATTCCCTTGTCCTGTCCCTCCAGTCCTTGTCCCAGGTCTCTCTCCAGGTTTCTTGTTGTCTCCCTTCATGTCCTGAAGCCTTTTCCTTTCCCCTGATGGCAGCCACTGATTCCCTGCCAGGCTGAGGCCCTTTGGAGGCTCTTGTGCCCAGCTCAGCAGTGCCCCGCCCTTGGCCAGGCCCCACCTGGGTGCTGGGGGGTGCCAGGACACTTTGCTGGGCACGTCAGCTCTGGGGGTGCTGCTAAAGCAGATCCCAGCTCTGCCATGGCCCCTGGGAGGCTGCAGACTCCTCTCCCTGGCAGAACTTGGATCCGTCTTCTCTAAATCAGGCCTTGCTCACTCCTGTAATTTTCTATTTTTCTATTCTTGACTTTGCAGTTGACAGTTAAGAACCCTTGGCTATAAGGCTGATCATGCAGTTGGAATTTAATCCCTTATCCCTCTCTGGGATTAATTTCAGCTTCTCTTTTTTGTTGTTGCCATTGTAAGAACTGCCCCAGAGTCTTCTGGAGATTTATTTGATACCTTTTCCTGCCAGGAGGAGGCTGAGATGATAAACAGAACACGACAGACATTATGTGTGACTGAACCTTTCAGCTGCCTGGGTGTGAATGAGACCAAAGATTGGGAATTACAGGTGGAATCAGGTGCTGGATTTGCAGTCCCAGGAGGTGCCGTGGCCAGGGCAGGGCTGGGCTGGGCACAGTTGGAGGGAGGGAGAGAGGGATGAGGGAAGGTTTGCACTCAGCCACAGCTGGCCCCTTTCAGTCCCCTTTACTGCCTCTCCCTTGGCTCCCCAAGCAGCATTTCCACTCCCAGCCTTGCTGAAGGTCATTTTCTCTCCAGTCTGTCCTTGAAGAATAGTCCCTTTTAAAGAAAGCAATGAGTTTGTGTTGGTGTTTGGGGGCTGTGTCCTCTTATGGGGTTCCTGCTCATCCTCAACACTGGGATTGGCAACTGAAGCTGGGGTTGAAATAAAATAATTGCACTTGTGACTGCCAAGTGTGCCAGGCTGAGCCCTGACCACCATTTCCTGGGGGTGCAGTTGGAGGTCAGGGGAGCTCTGAGTGCCAGGCCTGCCTTTCCTGCCTCCTGTTGCCAGTCTGTGGCTTGGGCACCATTCAGTGCACTTTGCTTTGCCTCTTTTCACTTGGCACTGTCAAATACTCCAGCAATAACCAGATACTGGTGATAGTTTGAGTTGGAAACATTCTTGAGTGTGTTCTAATTGTGGTTTTGGCTGATCTCTGATGTTTAATGTATTACATGTCAATCCTCCAGCAGGATTTGATCTGTAAATGACCCGTCTGTAAAACAGATTTGTAAGGGCTGTCCAGCTCCACACTTTGTACTGCAAAGTGCTCATGGGGAGTCCCAAACATGGCAGTTTATCCCTCAGGCACTCAGCAATAGGACAAGGGNGTTGGACTTGATGATCTCAGAGGTCTTTTCCAACCCAATCCATTCTGATTCTGTGATTCAGCTGCTCCTGCAGCCCGTGGGGTGTGGGCTCAGCAGTGCCAGGCTGGTTCCCACTGGGCAGCACAAGGTGTGTGTGTGCCCCACAGCCCAGTGGGTGTTCATCCCAGCTCTGAGGACACCAGAGCGTGTCCCCTGGCCCTGCTCAGCCTGAGCAGCGTTAGTGCTAATGACTCTTAATTAGCGATCACGTGGTGCTGGCGGCAGGAGGAGCTCAGCATCCTGCGAGTGGCGTTGCCATGGAAACAGCGCAGGGGGTGCCCAGGGATGGGGGGCAGATTAAAGGGGAAGAGCAGAGGCATTAGCAGGGATAAGGAACAGCCTCGGGAGGGAACCAAAATAGCAGCACTGGGCTGGTTCATGGGCTGGGCTGGGCTCTCTGAGTGGTACCAGGGCTGATGTGGGGTCAGTGAGCACAGAATCATAGAATGGATTGGGTTGGAAAAGCCCACCCAGATCATCAAGTCCAACCCTTGGGCCAACTCCAGTCCCTTTACCAGATCATGGCACTCAGTGCCATGGCCAAGCTCAGCTGAAAAATCTCCAGGGATGGGGAATCCACCCCCTCTCTGGGCAGCCCATTCCAATGCCTGAGCACTCTCTCTGCAAAGAATTTCTTTCTGCTCTCCAACCTAAACCTCCCCTGGCAGAGCTTGAGCCCCCCGTGCCCCCTTGTCCTACTGTTGGTTGCCTGAGAGAGTGTGCCTGTGCCATGGTGGGCACAGCCCTGCTCCTCCTGCCCAGCCAGGGAAGGGCACAGCCACCCTCTGGGCATGGCTGCCCTGGGAAATGATCCTGTTCAGGGACAGGAGAAGCACAGGGTGGCTGTGAGCAGCTCAGCTGAGCCAGTGGTGGGTGCTGGCACTGGGCTGGGCTGGGCTGGGTGTGCTGGGCACCTCTGCCAGGCTGGGCTGGGGCAGCTGGACCTGCAGGACAGACTGGGTTTGCTGAGGATGAGGATGTAAGCAGGGAAAACAGGGCCTTCCTCCTCGTGGAACAGGTCCTGTCTGCCCACCAGGTCCTGTCTGCCCACCAGGTCCTGTCACCCCCCAGGTCCTGTCTCCCCCCCAGGTCCTGTCCTGTCT
>VWZD01005429.1:155845-177871 GCA_013396695.1 Sakesphorus luctuosus | reverse complement strand
CAGGTCCTGTCCTGTCTCCCCCCCAGGTCCTGTCTCCCCCCCCAGGTCCTGTCACCCCCCCAGGAGGGTGTGAGACCCTCAGGCAGGAGATGAAGCTCCGTGGGCAGGAGCTGGACCAGGGCCTGACTGACGGATGATTTCCCTGCTCTGCCTGGCACGAAAGGTGGGGCAGAGCCCAGGGGGCTGTGAGGGCCCAGCTGGGGGGTCTGAGCAGTGGGAAATCCTCCTCTCAGTGAGCTGAGGGCAAAGGCAGGGGTTGGGCTTCCCCTCAGGCCCCTTCCCTGACCCTCCCACCCCAACTCTGCTACAGTGGGAGCTCTTTCTCATTGAGGGCTCAGCTCTCTGTTTTGCCCAGCTCTTTGCTCTGAACATCCTTCCACACCTCCTGGCCTGTCCTCATTGACTGGTTTCCCCTTTAATTCCTCAGGAAGTTTGAGGTGTGGGAGACCCCAAAGGCCCAGCTGGGCCCAGGGCTGTGGTGGGAGCTCAGCCCCCATGCCCAGCCTCAGGGGCAGAGCAGCAGGGAATGGGGATTTCAAACAATTAATGTGGGAGGCAGAGGCTGGGGCAGAGGAACTGGGAATGGGTCTGGGAACAGCATGTTGAGAAGCTCTCAGTGTGTGAACTCTGTGTTACCTCCATTAGTGTTCTGAGAGATTAAATATTAGATGACTTCAGAGATTTTTCCTAGCTAAGCATTCTGAGGAGCCCAGCTATTGAACAGGGGTCATTTCCTGCATTAACAAATATTACTTAATAAAGCAGCACTGGTGACTCTTCCTGGCTGGACCCTGACATTGTGAGTCAGGCTTTTCTCTCCAGTGATTCAAATCCCTTCCCTGATCCCAGGCTTGGAAGTACCACTCCAGAATCAAAGGGGATTTTCTCCTCTCATATAAATGGTAGGTGTTTGCTTTCTTTAAAAAAAAAAAAATAAATCAAATAATAAGCCCTGGGTGGTTTCAGAGCTTTCCTGCACTGCCCTCACTCCTGGGAAAGTGCTTTAAGGGATCTCTGATGGATTGAGATTTCCTGTACAAAGCCTTTGGTTTGGATTGACTGAGTGGAGGAGGAATAGCAGTGATTGCACAGGACTTGCAGGTCTGCCAGGCTGGGCAGAACAAGCCCTCTGAGTGAGCAAGTGCTTTGCAACCAGAGTCCCTCAGCAGGGAGGGGGCAGAGCACCAGCTGAGAGCCCCTTTGCCACCAGAGACACCTCAGAGTGTTTCAGAGCGAGAGAAATCACTGAGGCTCCCTGAGAAGTGGAGGTTGTGGGTGGAACTATTCTGGTTAATTAGAGGCTGTCAGGACAGATTCATCTAACTTACAGTTCCTTAGTCATTGTTTTTAAATATAGCAGTGCCTTAAATCCTGAGCTTAAATACAAGCAGATAAATGGGGGGATTGTAGCATTTCTCACAGCAGGTTCAATTCAGGGGGCGTAGAGGAACTTGCAGGCCCTGGGGATAAAAATACATTTCTCTCAGTTCAGCTCAAGCAGGGGAGGCCTTTCCCATCAGCTCTGAGGACACGTTCCCCCAGCTGGGGGTGGGTGCTGTGATGCTCCTTGGGCTCAGGGGGAACCTTTGCTGTACTCAGGGCTCAGTGTGCACCAGGCACTGAGGAGAGAGAGATGGATCTGCTCTTTGGGGCCAGGGCAGTTTCCAGACAACCCCCAGCCCAGTTCAAGGGGGGAACATCATCCATAACAAAACTGGCAGTGAGAAAAGCCTTGTGGAGGTGCTGGGCAGAGGCTCAGTGTGGGTGTGGGACCTTCGAGGCTGGGCTGGGACAGATCAACACAAAGTGAACAGTGCTGGGTGGATATCAGGTGTGATAGAAAAAAAATGTATCTGCAACCAGGAAAACTGGCAATGAAATTGATATTTTGGACACCTGGGAACCAGGTGTGCCTTGGCTGGTGAATTCTGTCGAGATCAAGGGGCAGCTGTTTCAAAACACAGATACGTGGGGTCTTTAAATCAGCTAAAATACTATAAAATATGTTCACATTAAAAAAAAACCCCTGGTTTAAATCAAGCTTGCAGTATCCAAGGCTCTGAGGCCTTTCCACACACACCCCCTTTTCAGCTCTGTCCTGTCGCTTGCAGGAGCAACCCGGGCTGGGAATGGTGAAACCCTCATTACAGCAGGACTTGTGATCACTGTTGACTCCAGAAGAATATATTAAAATGCAGGGAAAACAAAGGCCTTGTGCTGAAAGAGGCCATTCTGTGCTGTGGTGCCCGGGCTGGACTGGCAGGAGGTGTTTGGGTTGGTGTGGGGGGGTGATGCTGCCCCTGTCCCTGCATGCCCTGGGGTCAGCAGAGTGCCATGGGCACAGCAGGGTGCCATGGGATCAGCAGAGTGCCATGGGCACAGCATCACCAGGCAGAGGGGAACACTCAGGGGGACGGGGGGGGATCCCAAATGGGTCAGGCAGAGGGACAGGGGGGGATCCCAAATGAGTCAGGGAAAGGGGGTGATCCCAAATGTGTCAGGCAGAGAGACAGGGGGTGATCCCAGANGGCGCAGGGGGTGGGGAGGGAGGAAGGAGTTTTGTCATGAACACAGGGGCACGTCGTGTCGTCAGAGCGCGCAGCCCGAGCGCGGCGGCGGCTCCATCGCCCGAGCGCAGCCCGAGCCATGTCCCTGGACAAGCAGCCGCGCTCCGAGTACGGCCAGCTGGGCACGGGCACGGGCACGGGCAGCGCCGGCTTCCCCGCAGCCCTGCACCGCATGGAGGCCCCCAAGGANGGTGATCCCAGATGTGTCAGGCACAGGTTAACACTCAGAGGGACAGGAGCTGCTCCCCAGTGTGTAAGGCACAGGTTAACACTGAGAGGGACAGGGGCTGCTCCCCAAGTGTGTCAGGCACAGGTTAACACTCAGAGGGACAGGAGCTGCTCCCCAGTGTGTAAGGCACAGGTTAACACTGAAAGGGACAGGGGCTGCTCCCCAAGTGTGTCAGGCACAGTTTAACACTCAGAGGGACAGGAGCTACTCCCCAGTGTGTAAGAACCCCCAGCCCTCCCCCCAGCCCCATCCCCTCCCCGGCGCGGCCGGAGCCCCCGGCTGTGCCCGGCGCCGCTCGGTGTGTCCGAGCACATCGCTCGGCTCTCCCCCAAAGGGATGGAACCTGATTTTCTTTGGAACTAGTGGCTGCCTGCAGCAAGTGGAGGGGAGGCAGGCGCAGGGGGTGGGGAGGGAGGAAGGAGTTTTGTCATGAACACAGGGGCACGTCGTGTCGTCAGAGCGCGCAGCCCGAGCGCGGCGGCGGCTCCATCGCCCGAGCGCAGCCCGAGCCATGTCCCTGGACAAGCAGCCGCGCTCCGAGTACGGCCAGCTGGGCACGGGCACGGGCACGGGCAGCGCCGGCTTCCCCGCAGCCCTGCACCGCATGGAGGCCCCCAAGGACTTGGGCAGCGCCGGGTTCGAGTGGCAGCGCACGGAGGGGAAGCTTAACGAGATCGGCTTGAGCGTGAACTCGGGGGGACCCATGAAGGACGGGCTGGTGAAGAACGCGGGATTCACCGACGAGGACAAGCTCTGCTTCTTCGAGGGGAAGCTGGACAAAGAGCTAAAAATAGCTCAGAAAGACAAAAGAGAAATTGAGGTGCAAGGCAAGAAATACCAGGCGGCTGCGGGTCACCTTGAGAGCTGGTCTCTGATCGCTGACACCTTCCCTGCCGCCGAGGGGAACTTTGCAAACCCGAAAGCGACGGATTTTCGCGCGGCGCAGGCGGGAGCCGAAAAACCCGGGGCTGGGCTGGGGAAAAATGAAGCCATCACCGACCAGGAGAAGGCGGTGGGGAAGGCTGCGGTGGAGAGCAAGTACCAGGCAGAGCCAAAGCTGCCCCAGCTCTCCGTGTCCGAGAGCGACCCCAGCAAGTACGGGAAGGAGCAGGAAATCAGCGTCTGGAACCCCAATTTCCACCCTGCCCCCCCGAAGGATTCGGGGGCTAACGAGGCGGCCGTGAGGAAAGATGGAGCCCCCAGCTATTGTGCGGTCGGGGCGGGCAGCGACAGCCGCGGGCACGGCGGGGGCTCCTCGCCCTCGGCAGCCCCCAGGGCGCAGCCCCCCAGGACCACCGTGGAGCTGGCCCAGGATGAGTGTCGGAGCGGGCAGGGCGGCGATGCCGGGCCGGAGGGGGAGGCGGAGGACGGGCTGGGCTGTGCGGACGAGGGCAGTGTGCTGGACAGGGCTGCCCACCAAAGGAAGGCGATGAGGCGTGCCATGTCAGAGTGCTCGCACTTGTCGGTGCCCCTAACCCTTAACCTGGCCGATAAATACCCTGAGCCGGTGCTTAGAGAGGACGTGGCCACTGGGCTGCTCTCGCCCAGCAGCAGCCTGACCCAGAGCCCCGCGGCCGCCAAGCCCAGCGCCCCGATGAAGAGGTCGCTGACCGTGGCCGAGGAGCAGACGGCGGCGGGCACCGAGCGCTGCCCGGCGCTGCCCGGCACGGGTGGGCAGCAGCTCCAGCCCCCGCCGGCCGAGGAGCCCGCGGCCAAGAAGAGAGAGGAGGGCAACAGCAGCTCGGTCAAGAGAGACCTGGGCAGCCCCAGCGTGTTCCACAGCAAGCTGGAGCAGATCCCCGAGCTGGGCAGCCAGGACAAGGAGCGGGAGGAGGCGGCGGGCAAGGGGCAGAGCAGGAATGTCGCCGATGGAGCCGCCGGTGGAGCCGCCGGTGGAGCCACTGTGGGCTCTGCTGCTGCTGCTGCCCAGGGCAAGGGCACCGGGATGGAGCTTGGCAAAGCGGCTCCGGCGGAGAGGAGAGACGTGCAGGGCAGCGACGGGCAGAGCTCCACAGCTCCCAAGCAAGGAGAGGCACCACATGAGGGTATGTTGCCGATTTTTGCCGTGGGCAGCCGGGGCTGGGCAGCCCCAGAGCCCCGGGCAGCGGGTGGGCAGCGAGGGGCACCCAGAGAGCGGCACCGAGAACAAAGGCTGCCCTTTCACAGGCAGAGAGATGGAGGGGAGAGCTGACAGCTCATTGCCTGGCTGGTGGCACAGCGGCTGTGGCAGCACCAGCTCTGAGGTGCTTGGTGGGATCCTGGTCCCAAATCTGTGGCATCCCCTGGGGTGCACGTTGGTCTGTTTTGGGCACCCTCCTGTCACACCCCCAGGGCAGAGGTGCCCTCTGCTCACGGGCTGTTAGAGCCAAGGCTGTATCAAAGTTAAAACCTTTAAACCCGTGCCAAAAAATCTGCAGATTGTGCTTTTCCTGTAAACCTTTGGCACCTTTGGGGGTTTGTGTTTCCTCTGGCACCTTTGGGGGTTTGTGTTTCCTCTGGCACCTTTGGGGGTTCTGTTTCCTTTGGCACCTTCGGGGGGTTCTGTTTGAGGGGAGCAGCGAGAGTGGTGGGTGGAATGATGTGCAGAGTTAAGCTCTGCCCGGTGCTGAAATTCACAGTGGAATTTCCCTGTCCCCCTCTGGCACCGCTTTGCCAAACCCTCTGGGTTCAGTGGAGCGTTTCCCATCCCAGGGTCAATAGCAGCTCGTTGTGCTGGGGGGTTGTTGTGTCAGTGGGCTGTGATGTATGAGCTCACTCTTCCCGGATTTCAAAGCTGTGAGAATAGTAGTTCATCTTTGTTCTCCCTCCTGGAACAGCATCTCTGTCCCTCTTGCCAGCCCCAGCCAGCCATGAACCTGCTTTTTTCCAGGGTTTGGATGTGAGGGTGGTGTTTGTGCTGTGTCTGTCACCCACTTTAGTGAGAGCTCTGCATGGGGAGAGGAGAGAAAATGTGTCAGGGGCTAAAGAAAAAAGGTTTGCAGGAGGGTTTTTGCAGCCAGTGGCTCCCTGTGCTGCTGCTTTGTGAGCCCTCAGAGGATTGAGGGGGAATGGCAATTGTGGGCATTGTGGTGAGAGGGGACAGTGAAATGCAGGTGTGGAGGGGGCTGAGCTGCTCAGGTGGAGCTCCAAAACACTCCCTGGGGCTGGTGATGGGCAGGGGAAGGGCAGGCTGGGCTGCCCTGGTTGGTTCTCTGCTGGTTGTGTGGTGTGGCAGTGACACCCCATGGTCACTGAGGTGGCTCTGCTGTCCGTGCCGGGCTCTGCCCATCAGCCCTCACCCAGCACTCACTAATCATTCCCTGGCTCTAATTAGAGTGTTACTTCTCTCTAATCATTTCTCTGAGGTGCTTCAGTTTCTCATGATTGGCCACTGTAGGGCAAGGCTGGGGCAGTACAAAACTGCCCTCTCTGCAGTGCCAACATGGCTCACCTTCTCACAGAATCCCAGAAGGGTTTGGGCTGGAGGGACCTCAAAGCTCCTCTTGTTCCACCCCCTGCCCTGGGCAGGGACACCTTCCACTCTCCCAGGTTGCTCCAAGCCCTGTCCAACCTGAACTCTGCCAGGGACGGGGCATTCAGGATGGGCACCATCATCCCAGGGTTACCTCCTTCCTCACGGTCGGCTGGGCAGCAGATTCTGACCTGCTCTGGCAGCCCTGAGACAAAGCTGTGCCAGTCTGGGTGGCAGCACCTCACAGGGGGCACACATGGGCCCTTTGGAGCCTGAGCTGAGCTGGCAGGTCTTGTCAGGCAGGTGGGAGCCATCAGGTCTCCTGTGACAGTCACAGAGAGGTCCTGGCTGGAGCTGTGGTTGGACAGGACACCTGGGCACGTGTGGGCTTGGCTCCCCCAACCCTGGGTGCTCTGTGTTCACCTGGCACACCTGGGCACCTGTGGGCTTGGGCTCCACCACACCTGTGTGCTCTGCGTTCACCTGGCACACCTGGGCACGTGTGGGCTTGGGCTCCACCAACCCTGTGTGCTTTGTGGTCCCCTGTGCTCAGTTTTGTGCTTCAGCCTGGGAGGGTCATCAGGTGTCTTGAGAGCCGAAACGTGCCAGGAGTGCAGTGATGTTGGCAGCAAATGTGGAACAGAAAAAACCAAAAATTACTGTATTTGTGCACACCTTTCATGTCCCAGGTGTTTGGGGTGGTGGGGCTTGTTGACATCTTTTGTGTCCCAGAGTTTTTGGGATTTGCTGACACCTTTCATGTCCCAGGTGTTTGGGGTGGTGGGGTTTGATGAGTGGCATCTTTCCTGCTGAGGAGTTTTGAGTTGGTGGGTCTGCTGGCCCCTTTCATGTCCCAGAGTTTTTGGGGTGGTGGCATTTTGTAATATCTTTCCTGTCATAGAGTTTCAGAAGTTTGGTGACATCCTTTCATGTCCCAGAGTTCCAGGGCTTTGCTGACCCTTTCATGTCCTCTTGAGGTGTTTGGGGTGGTGGGTTTGATGAGTGGCATCTTTGCTGCTGCAGAGTTTTTGGGTGGTGGGTTGATCATGTCCCCAGGGTTTGGGGTGGTGGGTTTGGTGGCCCCTTTCCTGTCCCAGGGTTTGGGGTGGTGGGTTTGGTGGCCCTTTCCTGTCCCAGGGTTTGGGGTGGTGGGTTTGGTGGCCCCTGCTCTGCCCCTGAGGTTCAGCTGCACCAGCACAAGGCTCATATTTGGGGCAGGGAGACCCCCAGTCTGGCCTGGCTGGTGATTCTGTGGGGCTCAAGAGGCAGCTGAGTGGAAACCCAGATGGATCTCTGGGCTCTCTGAGACAGAGGAGCAGGAGAAGCTGCTCTGAGGAGCTGGATGTGTGTCCCCAGGGCTGAGCAGCCCTGGTGGAAAGGGCATGTGGGATGGGAGTGCTGTGTTTGCACGTGGCTGATTCCTCTTGCCAAGGCTTTGGTCAGCATTGAAGTTTTGGATTTTGCTCTCCCAATCTTTATTTTCAAAGCCTGGTTTTGTCCTCCCAGCCCTGAGTGTGAGCTGGCATGGAGACAGCTGGGCTGGCAGAGCACTCACAGGCTCAGGAATATCAGGGAATTGGAAATTATTCTTCACTCTCTTTAGTTTTGACCCTTAGTAATCTCTGCATTTATCCTCTCCTGGAAGCAGAAAAGCAGGAAATGCAAATAAATACTTGCTTTGCTTTTTATATGTGCAGTTAAGAGAGAACTCTTGGAATGCAAGAGCATCCAGGCAGAGGTTCCTCAGGTGTTTCTGCAGAGCTCTCAGACTCTGTGCTGAGGTTTTCCCCCTCCTGCTGACCAGGAGAGCTGGTTATGATCAGATAATTCCCCAGGCAGGCAGTGCTGGAGCTGGAGCTGGGGCTGGACCCAGCCTTGCATGTGAGTCCAGGCTCAGTTCCCCCTGAGCAGCTTCTCCTGCCTCAGTCATGGCTTTCTCCCTCCAGGTGTCCTTCCAGCCCCGAGGCAGAATGTCCACAATGGCCAAAGGGTCCAGTTTATCCTCTCGAAAGAGGCTTTTCCTGCTTTTTGTTCCTCCCTCTCTTTCTCTGCCTGTTCTGCCCACTCATTCTGAACTCAGCACTTGAATCTGGACTAAAAACTTTTATCACTATTTTCCATCCTAGAAGTTCTTTAGGGAATTGATTCCCAGCTGACTCCAATCATTGGTGTGGTGCTCCCCCTCAAGGAGGGTTCCTTGGTGCTGCCCACCCAGCTTTGGGAGGTTTTCCCTAAACCTGCCACTCCTGCTTTCTTTGAGGTGGCCTGGAATTGTGCACAGACCTTTTCTTTCTTCAGATAGTTGGGTATTGGTGGGATCACAGAATCCTGGGGTGGGTTGGGCCAGAAGGGCCTCAAAGCTCCTGCAGGGGTGGCACCTTTAGTTTAATTTCACTCTAAAAGCTGCCCCAGAGATGCTCCCAGTCCAACCCTGCCCATGGCAGGTGTGCCAGGCAGGAGCTCCCAGAGCTGAGCCAGGCCTGCCCTCAGAGCCTCAGGAGTCCCTGCAGGGGCTGCCCAGGCTCTGCCCAGGCTCTGCCCAGGCTCTGCCCAGCACTCAGGGGGGGTTCAGTCACGTTGTGTGTGAGCTGGGTGGGATTTGTTGCCCCTTTGTTTGTCCCTGGTGTTCCCCCTCCATGAGTGCCATCCTTGCCCACCTCCCTCACTGCTGCCCTCTCTCATCCTCCTGGCAGTGCCTGGCAGTGTTTCCTGCCCCAGAGCACCAGGAATTGTGGGCTCTGCCAGCCCCCACAGGTTGGATGTGCCACTCCCCAGCTCAGTGTGGGCGTCAGAATCACCTCGGGCTTTTCCCACTCTCATTTCTTTGTAACCCACGAGCCAAGTCCTGGCTCTCCTGCAGGGCTGGTTAGGAAACACTTTGTGGTTCAAGTGCAGACTCTGAGCCCCCCCTGGAGTGACCCCCAGTGGGGGTGGGTGCTGGGGATGGGCACTCCCACCCTCCTCACAGATGAGACCCTGCCCCTGTCCCTGCAGGTGCCACAGCCCAGCCAGGTGGGTGCCCTGCCCCTGTCCCTGCAGGGTTTTCTCAAAGAGGGCAAAGCCCCTGGGTTTGAGGGGCATGACCTTGCCAGCAGTGGCTCCAGCACCTCCATCCTGCTCCTCTCGCCCTGTCCCTGGCACAGAGATGGATGAGGAGGGCAGGGAGAGGATCAGCAGCCATGGGTGGCCAAGGGTGTTGTTTGTGGCCTGGGCTGCCCATTCCTGGGAATTCCTGCACAAACTTGGGGTGCCAGGTGTGGCAGGGCTTCAAGAGTGGGCATTTCTGTGGGTGGGTGTGGGATGGCATCGAGGGGCACAAACTGCTGTGCTACAGGTCCCAGGCCAGGGGGGTACAACAGGGAGCCCTGAGAGCAGCTGCTGTGCTGGGTGGCACTGGGGCACGGGCAGGACCTTGGCCTTGGGCTGGTGGGACCCTGAGGGGCATCTCTGAGTGTGCCAGACAGGATTGCTGTTGGTTGGCACTGTGAGCAGTGTGGAAGAGCAGCTTTGTGCCCTCAGCTACTGGAGAGGGACTGGGGACAAGGGAGGGAGGGACAGGACACAGGGAATGGCTTCAAACTGCACAGGAGTGGGTTTGTATGAGATATTGGGAAGGAATTCCTGGCAGGGAGGGTGGGCAGGCCCTGGCACAGGGTGGGCAGAGCAGCTGTGGCAGCCCCAGCCCTGGGAGTGTCCAAGGAGCACCCTGGGACAGTGGGAGGTGTCCCTGCCCATGGCAGGGGTGGCACTGGGTGGGCTTTGGGTCCCTCCAACCCAAACCACTCTGGGGTTCTGTGAGTTCTGTGGGAACCCCCTGGGTGTGCCCTGGCCCAGGCACTGCCCACTCTCTCGGGGCGGTGCTGGTGTTCAGAGCAGCTTCAGGGCCAGACTGGAACACAAAGCCAGTGGTTTGTTCCCCTCTGCCCACCTGATGCCCCTCTAGAACAGCCTCAGCTCACGTGGGGCTTGGCTGGAGGTCTCAGTTTGGTGGGGAAGGGCCACTGAGAGCAGCTCTTTGGGTTCAGTTCATCCCTGTGAGACAAACATGGAAAGTACTTTGGGCTGTTCCAGAAGAACAAATTCTGATTTAGGATTTCCCTTTGCTGAGGAAAAAATAGAATCTTAACAAGGCAAGGCTTAAGTTTCCAAGATGCAGGCGAAGAGGAGACATCTGGTCCATCCCTCAGCTCTGGATAAGGAGGGAAATGTGTGTGTTGATTGAGCTGCAGTTGGTGCCCAGGAATTGCTGAGCTGCTCCCGATTTGGGTCAGGCAGGAGATGTTTTATTCAGCCTTTTCTGCAGGGCAGAAGCAGCTCAGGGTTGTGTTTCTGCTCCAACGGGGATTTGTTGTATTTGTAGATATTTTTGTCTCAGAGCCTTAAACCAAAGGCTTTATTTGAGGGTGATTTGGGGGCTGGTGATGGAGGAGGAAGAGGAGGGACCTTGTGCCTCTGCAGCACGGGCTGGTTTGGCCTCTGAGGTTGTTTACATTGCGAGGGAGAGTAAAGATAAAGATGGTCATTGCCCTTTTGCTTAATCTATTTCTCCTAATGGATTTCCAGCTGATGCCTCTAATCCTGGCAGAATTATGGAGCTGGTTCATTGAATGATGTTTTAGTTCAGCTTAGCCTGGGGGGGCAGGGGGAGGGAGGATGCCTGCCCTTGGGCACGTCCAGGGGCCAGGGCAGCTGGGGAGCCTGGGCAGGGCAGGGCAGGGGGCACAGACCCCCCCAGAGGGACAGGGGGCAGGGCAGGGGGCACAGACCCCCCAGAGGGACAGGGCACAGGAGGGGCTCAGGTGGGACCTGGGGGCAGGGCAGGGGGCACAGACCCCCCCCAGAGGGCCAGGGTACAGGAGGGGCTCAGGTGGGACTGGCTGGAGTGCCCATGGAAATGCTCTGGTGAAGGGAGAAAGGAATCACAG
The DNA here is from genome assembly GCA_013396695.1 of Sakesphorus luctuosus. Lineage (NCBI taxonomy): Eukaryota > Metazoa > Chordata > Aves > Passeriformes > Thamnophilidae > Sakesphorus > Sakesphorus luctuosus. Next base: position 166,699 of record VWZD01005429.1, on the reverse strand, counting down.
AATATCCTGAGCTGGAAAGGGATCATCCTGTCCAGCCCTGGCCCTGCCCTGACACCCCAGCAATCCCCCCTGGCCCTGAGAGTGTTCTCCAAACCCTCCCTGAGCTCTGGCAGCCTCGGGGCCGTGCCCACTGCCTTGGGGAGCCTGGTCAGTGCCCACCACCCTCTGGGGTGGTAAAGATGCCAGTCCTGCCACTCGTGGGGCTGCAGGGGCAGAGGTGCTGCTGTCCCTGAGCCTCTGCTCCCCAGGGCACCAGCACATGGAAAGGCCTTCTCTACTTCCCTGGGCTATTCCAGGCCCAGAATGTGTTTCATTGGGGTCCTCACTGTTCCTTCTGGCACCCAGGATGGATTTTTGGGGTGCTCATCCCTGCCCCTGCTGCTCTCAGTGTTTGGGAATCACCTGCACACCTTCCTGCTGAGTGCTGGGATCTGCCAAACAGCACAGGAACTCACCTGAGCTTTCAAAAGAACCTCCTGGGAACCTTTCTGGGAGTGCTTTTTCCTCCTTTATTCCTTCAGGAGCACAAAGAGTGGGGCCTTTCAGCACCAGTGCCAGGCTGGGTCTGTGTCACACCCAGGGCAGGGCTCTGGGCACAGCCAAGGGCTCAGGGCTGAGTGTGCCCCCAGGCCAGCCCAGCCTCCCCTACCCCACCCTGCTGGGTGTCCCTGCAGTGGGCACAGGGCTGGCCATGCCAGGAGGGGGCCTGGGGGTGCCTCTCCTGCTGCAAGGGGAGCTCCAGGAGTTCAGAAAGGAAGGGAGAACACAATGGAAGGAAATACATCAATTTGTTAATCCTTTGAAACTGAAAGATGGAAAATTGAGGTGGGATATTGGGAAGGAATTCCTGGCTGGGAGGGTGGGCAGGGACTGGCACAAGTTGGGCAGAGCAGCTGTGGCTGCCCCATCCCTGGGAGTGTCCCAGGCCAGGTTGGAGCACCCTGGGACAGTGGGAGGTGTCCCTGCCCATGGCAGGGGTGGCACTGGGTGGGCTTTGAGGTCCTTCCATCCCAGACCATTCCATGATTCCAGGCTGGGCTCTAAGCCCCTTCCATCCCAACCCATTCCATGGTTCCTTGTGCCTCCATCTGAGCACGATGTGCCAATCCCCACGTCCTTCCCTGCCTCAGTATAATTAGAAATGTGATGAATAAAACATTGTATTGGAGAAGCTCTCCCAGGGAATGGCCAAATGAAGGCAGACTGTGCAGGCTGGAGGGAGGGAGGGGGGACAGGGGGGACAGGGGGTTGTACTGCTGTCTCTGCACCCATCAATGACATGCAAGTTGTGAACAAGAGAAGGCAGAACTGTTTTTCCAGGATAAGAATGTGGGTCATCAAACAAAAATAGCAGCAGCAGATGAAAGCAAAGCACAGTGAGTGAGTGGGGAGAGATTCACAGCAAAGCACAGTGAGTGAGTGGGGAGAGATTCACAGCAAAGCTGTAAAAGCTCTTCTGCCAGGAATTTGGGAGCTGGGAGATTTTATCTTCTCTTTTTTTGCCCTGGGGCTGATCAGATGCTGGAGGAGAAGCCCCAAGAGGTGGAATTGCCACCCTTGGAGATGCTCAGAATGTGGTTGAGTAAACCCTGAGCAATGTGGTGTGACTGGAGTGGGGGATTGGGCTGAGTGACCCCCAGCCATCCCCTCCTGCCTCCCTGGGCCTGTTGTTCCAGGGTGGAAGGACTCCATGGGCTGAGGAGCTGCTGGACAGGAGGGCTGTTTCCATCCTGGAGGGAACAGAATGGGGAAAGAGATTTTCTTTGGAGGAGTGGGATGGGTTTTTTTCCTCCTTATGCTTAGGAAAGCTATTTATAGTTGGTTCTAATGAGGATTTGGCTTCAGTAAGGCCATGGAGGAGCTGTGGGCATGGTGGGCTCCTCCTCCATGGAGATGGAACACGGAGTGCCTTGGACTGGAACGTTCCAACCCTGACTCCAACCCATGTGGAAGCAGATCAGGAGGCTCCAGTGCCATGGGTGTCCCTCCCAGGCCTCAGTGTGTCCAGGGATGGAGCTACAGGCTCTGGGAGCCCCTCCCAGGATTTGCTGCCCCAGGATTTGCTGCCCTCAGGTTGAGGTGGCTCCTCCCTGGAGTTGGGAATTTGTGGCCAGGGCTGCAGGAGCTGCTGTGCTGGGACCTCTCTGGGGCCTGGGCTGGGCTGGTGCCCCCTGGGTCCCTGCCAGCCCAGCCCTGCTCATTGATCCCCTGTCACCCCTGGGGCTCATGCAGGGGCAAAGCTGCATCCACAGAATCTCACAATGGTTTGGGGGAGAAGGACCTGAAGGATCACCCAGTGCCCCCCCTGCCATGGGCAGGGACACCTCCCACTGTCCCAGGGTGCTCCAACCTGGCCTTGGACACTCCCAGGGCTGGGGCAGCCACAGCTGCTCTGGGAAATCCATCCCAGTCCCTGCCCACCCTCCCAGCCAGGAATTCCTTCCCAATATCCCACCTGTCCCTGCCCTCTGGCCCTGGGAAGCCACTCTCCTTCTTCTCCAAACAGCCCCATCCCTGGAGGGGTTTCACAGCCCTGTGGATGTGGCACTTGGGGACATGGGCAGTGGTGGCCTTGGCAGTGCTGGGGGCACAGTGGGCTCCACGGGCTCAGAGGGCTTTCCCACCCTCAGCAGTCCAGGGTTGACCTGTGGGATGTGCTTGGAGGCTCCTTGGGGTGCTGCCCAGTGATACAAATAATTCCTTCCAATATCACTCTCAGAAATTGGAGCAGAGGTGCCTTGTGGAACTGTGAGCTCAGACACCCCCAAAAAGTTGGATTTTCACCATGGAAGTGCCATTGGAGAGTCAGGAGTGGCAGGGAATGGGGCTGGGGTGGCTGTGCCAACAGCACAGGGCAGGCCTGGCACAGTGGGCAGCAGCAGGGGAGGTACCTGAGGGCAGGGCTATGCCTTGGAGTATCCTGGAAGATCCAGATGGGACTGTCCTTGCCTGTCTCCTTCAAGCCCCTTTCCCTCAGGACTGACTCAGTTCCTGGTGCTGACTCAGCTCAGCTGGATTTTCCCCCTCACTGAGCAGGAGGAGCAGGAGGAGCCCAGCCCTGCTGAGCCCCCACCCAACTGCCCTTGGATTGCTGGCAGGGCATTCTGCCAGGCTGGGGGGAACAGGCAAACTGAAAGGTCTCTGAAATTATTCTTTCAGACTAATGAACAAATTTGATTAAGGTTTGGCAGCTTTTCCTGATATTCCCTGTAAGCAGGAAATGGTCCCAGTTCTCGTAATTAAACCATGAATGAAAACAGAATGTCCTGATGAGCACATTGGGTTGGGACTTCAATTGAGGCAAATGAATATCCAGCCCCAAACTGCCCTTTGTGGTCCCTGGGGTTGTGCAGGGCTGTGTGCCCTGGGATGGCAGGGCTGGCAGGGCTGGAGCCTGAACTGTGGCCCTGTACCAGGGTTCCTGCCTGTTCCCCTGAGGGACCATCACTGCTGAGAACAGAGACAGGTTAGGGGGCAGGAAACCATCCTATAGGGGCAGGAAACCATCCTAGGGGGCAGAAATCTGTCTTACAGGGGCAGAAATCCATCCTACAGGGGCAGGAAACCATCCTACAGGGGCAGAAAATCCCAGACTGGTTGGGGTTGGAGGGACCTCAGAGCCCACCCAGTGCCACCCTGCCATGGGCAGGGACACCTCCCACTGTCCCAGGGTGCTCCAACCTGGCCTTGGACACTCCCAGGGCTGGGGCAGCCACAGCTGCTCTGGGAAATCCATCCCAGTCCCTGCCCACCCTCCCAGCCAGGAATTCCTTCCCAATATCCCATCCATCCCTGCCCTCTGGCAGTTAAAGCCATTCCCTGTGTCCTGCCTGAGCCTTTGGAAGCTGAGGGTTCTCAGGAGCATCCCCTGGGGCAGTGGGTTCATGGGGTGGGGGCTGTGACCCAGCAGCACTCAGGGGGTTCATGTTGGTGCTGATTGAGGTGCAGTAATTAGTGCCAGGCAGTGCCTGAAGGTGAATTGCAGCAGCTGGGAAGGCACCTTGGTGTGGTGGGATATTTGGGACTGGCAGGACCCCAGAGGGAGCCAGTCCTGGGAGCAGAGGGGAGGGATGGACAGAGGGGGGTGGTTCAGAACCACTGACAGCAACTGCTCCTTCTGGCATTGCTGGGCATGGACCTGCCAGGGGGAATGGGGGGGAGCAGGAGGGGCATTGAAATGCAGGGGAGAGGCCAAGAGAGAGGAGCCAGCTCAGACTGGCTGCAGGAACAAAGGGGGTTCCAGGTGAACATGGAGCATTCTTAGGAATTTTCAATATATATAAATACATTTTGAATATATCTGAATACATTTTGAATCAAACCAGTGTCCAGGCTGTACATTTTGCTCTGTTCTTTTCCTTCCCAAGCCTTTTTGTGTGCCCACAATGCTCAGCCCAGCACTGCAAAACCTGAAGGACAAAGGGGTAGGAAGAGACTGATGGAATGCAAGGGAAAAAAGGCTCCTGAACTTCTCCTGGAGTCAGAGAAATTCACTAAGCACCCCCAGCCCAGTGTGATGTGCTGGGGAGCATCACAGGGAAGGGGAGGCACAGCTTGGCTTTGTGTGCTGGTTGGGACCAGAACTGAGATGCTCCTGTCAGGACTGACAGGCAGGAAAATGTGAATATAAATAGGAATTCCTAAAGCTGTGGAAAACAAGTTGTTTACTGCTGGAGTTGTCAGTCTGTGCCCTGCTGGGCCCTCAGCCTGCTGCAGTCTGGGGGTGGGGAGAAACAGCCCCAGTGGGCACAGGGAACACTGGGGGTTCATCCCCACTGCCAGGGGGCAGGAATTTGGGATGGGCTGTGCCTTCAAAGGAGCCACACACCTGGGGAGTGCCAGGGAGGGAGCTGGGGCAGAGCCACCCACAGGGACAGTGGCACGAGGGCAGAGGGACCCATGGGTGCTGGAGTGGGAGCTCCCTGTTCCTGTGTCATGGAGCTCCTGGAATGGTTTGGGTTGGAGGGACCTGAAGGATCATCCAGTGCTACCCACACCTCCCACTGTCCCAGGGTGCTCCAGCCTGGCCTTGGACACTCCCAGGGCTGGGGCAGCCACAGCTGCTCTGGGAAATCCATCCCAGTCCCTGCCCACCCTCCCAGCCAGGAATTCCTTCCCAATATCCCATCTATCCCTGCCCCCTAGCACTGGGAAGCCATTCCCTGTGTGCTGTCCCTCCCTCCCTTGTCCCCAGTCCCTCTCCAGCTCTCCTGGAGCCCCTTCAGGCCCTGCCAGGTGCTCTCAGGTGTCCCTGGAGCCTTCTCTTCTCCAGGTGACCCCCCCAGCTCTCCCAGCCTGGCTCCAGCCCAGAGGGGGCTCCAGCCCTGGGGCATCTCCGGGGCCTCCTCTGGCCTCTCCAGCAGCTCCACGTCCTTGGGCTGTTGTACCCAGGGCTGATCTCCATTTTCCATTTTCCTGTGTGATCTCTCCTGTTGTCAGTCCAGCTCCCTTGGGCTGCCAGGAATCCTCCCTGCAGCCCCTGGATGTGGGCACAGGGAAGTTCAGCCCTGCCAAAGGGATAGTTGGAAACAGAACCCTCCTCCAGGATAAGTCGTGGTGTAAAACCTGGAGTTGCTCAGAGCTTCCCCATCCACATTCCAACACTGTGTTTCAATAGCTTGAAAGATGGGCAGATTTGCTGTTTGAATTAAACCCCAGACTTCCTTCATCTGCTGTCTGGCTTTTCCCAGTGGAATAACAGACCTTGGGTGCTGATGGCATCTGGCTGAGCCTGTCCAGTTCCAGGGAAAATCTTTCTTCCTGCAGATATTCTGGGATTCCTCTGGAATACCAGCCTGGAGCTGCCTCACTTCTGCCTCCTCCTGCTGCTGTGTTGAATGATAACCAACTAAAACTATGTATATTTTTTAAAAAGAGCTCAAACCCACTCCGTGTCCTTTCCTTCCCCCCAGGCAAACCTGAGGAGCCCAAACCCACCGAGGCCGTGACAGGGAACGACATCACAGCTCCCCCCAACAAGGAGCTCCCTCCCAGCCCGGAGAAGAAGGCCAAGGTAGGACCATTCCCCGTTGGGTGGCTCAGCTTCCCTGGGTTTGCTTTGCCAGCTTTTCTGCTTCCCCAGCTATGCCAGCCCAGCCTCTGTTTTCTGAGCTCCACTTGGGACCCCTTTCCCTGCCCCAAACCCGTCCTGTCCCAGAGTCCCAAACGCTCAGCCACGTGCCTGGCAGTGCCCTTGGTGACCTCTATTGAAAGGAGTTCTGGGCCCCTGGTGACCTCTATTTAAAGGAGTTCTGGGCCCTTGATGACCTCTGTTTAAAGGAATTCTGGGCCCTTGGTGACCTCTATTGAAAGGAATTCTGGGCCCTTGGTGACCTTTATTTAGGGGAACTCTGGGCTGGAGTGGGAGCAGGGCACAGTGGGAGTCACTCCTGCTGCAGGGCCCCTCCAGCCTGTTTGCAGCTCCCTGCTGGCATTGCAGTGGGCACAGGGAGAGCCTGCTGGTCCCTGGGGCTCTGCTGTCTCACACAGCTCTGCTTTCAGGAGCTCCAGAATGCCCCCAAGGGCTGTGGGGACAGGAGTGCCCTCTCCCCTCTGGGCAGGGCCCCTGGCACAGCGGGAGCTGATGGGATGAGGATTTAGGGCTGGCAATCCGTGTGTGCTGTGATTGGAAAGCTGTGCCCTGTCCTGCACGTAGGACTGGCCCAGGGACAGCCAGCTGCTAATCCCAGCTTTGCCACCATTCCTTCTGCTGCTTCTGGTGCTGCTGGGATAAATCCTGGGGCTCTGGGGTTGGGTGGCAGCACCCCCAGCCCCGCTGCACTTGGCTCAGAAAACAGAAAGCTGATTATTATTATTATTATTTATTATCATTAGTTTCCTTTGCAATGCCACTTTTCTGTTGCTGCAGCTCAATGTTTTGGTTCACAATGCTCTGATTTTTGTTATGTTCCTTTGGTTTTACCCCTGGACTTTGCTTTGTGCCCCCCAAGCCCTCTGCACCATCCTCATGCTCTCCAAAGGCGGCGGCGGCAAAGGCCAAGCCCGCGGGCAGTGCCAGCCCCAAGCGCCCGGGCTCGGCCTCCCTGGGCACAAACAGGAAGGCCACCAGCCCACCTGCAGGTGCCCCTCCAGCCAGCAGTGCCAGGCGCCCTGGCAGCAGCACCACTCGGCCCTCCCTAACTCCAAAAGAGCCGAAACCAAAGGTAAGAACTGGGGGGCAGCACCCAGAGCCCATGGCAGGGACAGCGCCCAGAGCCCATGGCAGGGACAGCACCCAGAGCCCATGGCAGGGGCAGCACCCAGAGCCCATGGCAGGGACAGCACCCAGAGCCCATGGCAGGGACAGTGCCGAGAACCCATGGCAGGGGCAGCACCCAGAGCCCATGGCAGGGACAGCGCCCAGAGCCCATGGCAGGGACAGCGCCCAGAGCCAATGGCAGGGACAGTGCCAGCCCCTGCCAGCACTCAGAATGTCTCTCCTGTGCCAGGCATGGCAGGACAGGGTCAGGAGTGTGGCTCAGTGTAGTGGGAGCTGCAGGGGCTTGGGAGCAGCCCCCATGAGCCCACGGATGGCATCAGGTGCCAGGCACTGAACTGTGTCCTCAGAGAGGAGGATTAAACTGGGCTGTTCCTCTGGTTTTCCTGGTGAACTGCCATGAATCCCAGAATCCCAGACTGGTCTGGGGTGGAAAGGGCCTTAAAGCCCCTCCAGTGCCACCCCTGCCATGGGCAGGGACACCTCCCACTGTCCCAGGGTGCTCCAACCTGGCCTTGGACACTCCCAGGGCTGGGGCAGCCACAGCTGCTCTGCCCAACCTGTGCCAGGGCCTGCCCACCCTCCCAGCCAGGAATTCCTTCCCAATATAACTCTTAAATCCAAACCAGAACACGGGAAAACAGACTGGAGGCCTTTGATGCTCATATCACAGGGAACCCAGTCCATTTGACCACTCCAGTGTCCCCCCGTGGTGCCCGGGCACTGCCAGGGCTGCACAGAGAAGTGGCAGCTCTCCTGTGCTGAGGAAGGGCTGGGATTGATAACTGCCCAGGAACAGGAGGTTCAGGGACAGTTCTTGGTGTTCACCTCCCAGATGAAGTGGCAAATCCACGTGTTAGGAATGGGAGGGGTCCTTTGAATCTTCCCTGCATTAACTTGTCATCTTATATAGAAGAATTCAAGTTTAAAAGGGAATGTTAAAATCTATCTCAGAAGCTTCACTGGTGGCTGAATGTCACAATTTCTGCCATATTAAGCTTAAATAACTGCATTGGAGTGTCTTTTAGAACTAACTAAAAATAACAGGAAGGGTTTGAAAGCCCAGGTGTAAAGCTGTACTTTTCTCTGAGCTGCCATCCTCAGTCTGGCCCAAGTTCTGCATCATCCTCAATCCCTTTTTGATAAATTCAGACTCTGCTCTTGTTTGGTTGCACACATGAACTCAGGATTTTCACACTTCAGTTGCCAGACAAGTGACTTACCAAGGACAGGCAGGAAAGAGTTTTCCAGATGAGGGACGAGCCACAGACACCCAATTCCCACATGCCCAGAGTTCAACTAAACTCCAGCAGAGCTCAGAGGGCCCTGCTGCTCCTGGAGGGCAGGGATCTCTCGTGGAGGGCAGGGGTCTCTCCTGGAGGGCAGGGATCTCTCCAGGAGGGCAGAGATCTCTGATGGAGGGCAGGGATCTCTCCTGGAGCACTGACAGTGGTTTCAGAGTTCCCTTTTTGCCCAGAAATCCAGCCCTGCTCACTGTGGGTGCTGAGCCAGCCCTGGGTGGGCTCTGCTCTGCTCCCCTCTGGGTCTGTGCTCCGTGTCCTGCTCTCAGCACAGTCACTCCTGCACCTCCTAATTACATTTTAATTTGCATTATAACCCCCAGCAGTGCCAGGCTTAAGTGCTCAATGACTTAAACACCTGCAGGCTGTTTGCCCCTCCTTTGGGCGCTCCCCTGGCAGGGAGTGCAGCATATGCCAGGGCAGTGCCAGCTCTGACGGTGTCCCTTCTCTTGCAGGTGGCAGATGTGAAGCCCCCCGAGAAGAAGCCCCCCGTGGCCAAGGCTGCCACCTCCAGCACTGCCAGGACTCCCCCCAGGAGCTCCCCAGCCACTACCAAGGCCCCGGCAGCATCCCCGGGCACCACAGCCGCTGCCACCAAACCCACCGCGCCCAAGAGACCCAACTGTGAGTGCCCCTGGGCTGCTCCACCCCCCCCTGCCCAGAGCCACAGCCTGCCCTGGCACTGTGTGTCCCCCACGGCTCCCTGGCAACAGGGGGAGCGGGGTGGGCCAGGCCCTGCCCCAGGGAACAGGGAATTCTGTGCTTCCATGGTTGGGTCCCCCCGTGCCGCTGTCCCCACGTGTTCCGCAGCGTGGTGGCTCTGCCCGGGGTTTGGGTCACCCTGTGGCCCCTTCACTGCTTTAAAGTTGGGCTGCTGGTAAACAAGCCTGTGACCCTCCTGGTCAAAAGAAGTGAAAATGCCCAGCCCTTGAGGTGTAGGCTTGGCTGGGAAGCTGTGGCTGCTGTTCCACCAGCACTGGGGACAGGGGGGACCTGGGACTGGCAGGATCTGACCCAGAGCTCAGTGAGAACTCAAATCCCAACCATTCCAGTACAGGAACAGGTGCTGTGCCAATGCCCAGAGATCATGGCACAGAATCCCAGGATGGGTTGGGTTGGAAGGGACCTCAAAGCCATCAGGTTCCACCCCTGCCATGGGCAGGGACACCTCCCACTGTCCCAGGGTGCTCCAACCTGGCCTTGGACACTCCCAGGGCTGGGGCAGCCACAGCTGCTCTGGGAAATCCATCCCAGTCCCTGCCCACCCTCCCAGCCAGGAATTCCTTCCCAATATCCCACCTATCCCTGCCCTCTGGCCCTGGGAAGCCATTCCCTGTGTCCTGTCCCTCCCTCCCTTGTCCCCAGTCCCTCTCCAGCTCTCCTGGAGCCCCTTCAGGCCCTGCCAGGGGCTCTCAGGTGTCCCTGGAGCCTTCTCTTCTCCAGGTGACCCCCCCAGCTCTCCCAGCCTGGCTCCAGCCCAGAGGGGCTCCAGCCCTGGGACATCTCTGGGGCCTCCTCTGGGCTCTGGCTGCAGCTCAGACTTTTCCTCTCTAAGGTTTCCTCTTCCAAACCCAAATCTGAGTGACCCTCAAGGCCAACTTGGGTGAGCTCTGTGTGATCCAGAGTTAATGCAATTTCTGGACACTCTTCATTTAGGGGATGCTGTTTCCTCTGTATTTTGCCACAGGAACAGAATAAACACTGAAACCAATTAAAACCTTGGGAAAACAAATCTCCAGGAGGGGACTTGAAACCCCCAAAGTGGTGCCTCTGGAAACCAAACAGGGCTGAGCAAAGGGGAGGGTTTTTGTACCAGTGCAGGAAGGATTTGGAGCTGAGGTCACATCAGCTTCATCCCAAAACTGTATCCCACCTCTGCTGCTGCTGAAGAGGGACCTTCCCACGGGTTCAACATGAAACATGAGCAGCATTTCAGCCTCCTGCAAACATGTTCTCACTTGTTTTAATGGTGCTCAGGAGATGTAGGGTCAGATGGAATTAGAGTTAAATGATCTCAAGCCTTTTTAAATCACTGCACCCCAGTGGCCAAACATGCCAATAAATGAGTAGAGTGAAACATCTTGGTTGGTGTGGGCTGGGACTCCCAGAGCGTGGATTCCTAACCCAGCTGCCCCAAGGGAACAGCAGTGTTGGAACTCTCTGAGCTCTGTTGGGCTTTCTGGACATCCCAGATTTTGTGCTCAGGGGAAAATACAATTAATCAGGCATAGAGGAGGTGTTGAACTCCCCCAAAGCCATCTATCCCATCTGATCCAATCTGATTCCATCCCCCAGGGCCATGGATCCATCCCATCCCATCCCCCAGGCCATGGATCC
>VWZD01005429.1:136587-149686 GCA_013396695.1 Sakesphorus luctuosus | reverse complement strand
GGGTACAAGCAGCTCTGACCGTGCTGTCCCTTCCCTCCCACACCCCTGTGCCACCTGCAGCGGAGCTGGGCCGCCCCAAGAGCGCGGCTGGCAGTGCCACCAGGAGCAGTGCCACCACTCCCTCCTCTGCCACGGCCTCCAGCGCTCCCGGCGTGCCCACCGGCCGCCCCAAGCCCAAGGCTGCTGCCACCAAAGCCCCCTCGAGCTCCACGGCCTCGGCAGACGCCAAGAAGGTGCCCAGCAAGGCCCCTGGCAGGTCCAGCACCGCGCCCAAACCGCCGTGCCCGCCTGGCAGCGCCAGCGCCCCCGACCTGCGGCACGTGCGCTCCAAGGTCGGCTCCACAGACAACATCAAACACCAGCCCGGAGGGGGCAAGGTGAGCCCCCAGCCCTGGCACTGCCACGGCCCTGCCCCTGCTGCCCCTGCTGCTGTGGTGGCTGTGTGCTCACTGCTGTGCCCCCTCCCACCCTGCAGGGCTCCTCTGGGGTCGGGGGTGGCACCAGGCGGTACCCACAGGGTGGGAGGGCAGGGGAACCCACCCCAGGGCAGGCAGTGCTGGGGGCTGGCACCAGGTGGTGCCCATGGGGTGGGAGGGCAGGAGGAACCCACCCAGGGCAGGCAGTGCTGGGGGCTGGCACCAGGTGGTGCCCATGGGGTGGGAGGGCAGGAGGAACCCACCCAGGGCAGGAAGAGTCAAGGGCTGGCACCAGGTGGTACCCACAGGGTGGGAGGGCAGGGGAACCCACCCCAGGGCAGGCAGGGTTGGGGTCGGTCCCCAGGTGGTACCCACGGGGTGGGAGGGCAGAGGGAACCCACCCAGGCCATGCAGGGTCTACAGGGATGTGGCAGCAGGGCAGGGCTCTGGGCCTGTGTCCCTGTCACACATCCTGGCACACAAGCTCAGTGTGAATGCCCAAAGTCTCTGTGCCCAGCCTTGGCCTTTGAGCCAGGAGTCCAGTCTGCTGAGTGGTGCAGAGGGGAATGGGGCACTGGGATGAAGGAAATCTGGATTCAGGAGCAGGTCCCACAGCACCTTCCCCATGTTGTCAGGCCCAAAGGTGACACCAAACATGTCCTTTGGATCCCCTTTGGTGGCCCCAGGGAGAGGGCAGGGTTGGAAAGGCCTGGACAGAGACAGAGCCCGGGGCTCTCAGTCCCTCCCAGTGCTCTGAATTACACCTTGCCCATCTCCCATGGGATGGGCAGAGTTTGGGGATGTCCCTGCAGCCCCTCTGGGGTTCAACCACCTGGCTGTGCCTGATCATCCAGCCTGGCTGAGCTGCTGTCACCCCGCATGGCCTGAGCAGAGGTGCCCACAGCACTCAGGGGGCTCTGATCCCACCCAGAGGGACCTGCCCCCTCTGGGGCAGCCTGTGGGGCTGGATAGCCTGGCACAGAGCCCCATGGGCTGCCAGGGGAGCCTGTCCCGTGCTGGGACCTGGCTCTGCTCTGGGCACAGAGAGTCAAGGGCAGTGCTGGCTGCCCTGTGTCCCCATGGGCTGCCAGGGGAGCCTGTCCCGTGCTGGGACCTGGCTCTGCTCTGGGCACAGAGAGTCAAGGGCAGTGCTGGCTGCCCTGTGTCCCCATGGGCTGCCAGGGGAGCCTGTCCCGTGCTGGGACCTGGCTCTGCTCTGGGCACAGAGAGTCAAGGGCAGTGCTGGCTGCCCTGTGTCCCCATGGGCTGCCAGGGGTGCCTGTCCCATGCTGGGACCTGGCTGTGCTCTGGGCACAGAGAGTCAAGGGCAGTGCTGGCTGCCCTGTGTCCCCATGGGCTGCCAGGGGTGCCTGTCCCATGCTGGGACCTGGCTGTGCTCTGGGCACAGAGAGTCAAGGGCAGTGCTGGCTGCCCTGTGTCCCCATGGGCTGCCAGGGGTGCCTGTCCCATGCTGGGACCTGGCTGTGCTCTGGGCACAGAGAGTCAAGGGCAGTGCTGGCTGCCCTGTGTCCCCATGGGCTGCCAGGGGTGCCTGTCCCATGCTGGGACCTGGCTGTGCTCTGGGCACAGAGAGTCAAGGGCAGTGCTGGCTGCCCTGTGTCCCAGACAGCATCGATGGCACATCATGGATTTCTCTCAGGCAGGGCTGCCTGGGCTGTGACATCACAGAGCAGTCCCTGCTGTGCCAGCCTGAGGGACCCAATTTGGACATTTAATGGCACTGTCCTTGTTTTTCTAAAGGTTTTCACAGAACTGCTAGCTCCAAACAATTGTATTTTTGAGCAAGTTGTCCTTTTCATAATCTTACGTACCCTGAGATGTTTTTGGAGCCTGAAAGTGCTGTCAGAGTGTTGGGGTATTTTTGTTTCCTGCTCTGCAGGTGAGTGAAATCCAAGGTTTATGCTGAGCCCCCCCCAGCAGTGCAGGTTCTGCTGCACCCCCTGGCTCTGGGGTAGCAAAGGACTGGATGTGCCCAGGTAGTTGTTGGACTTTTATGAATCCTGTGGTTTTCCTTCCACTCCCTGCTCTGCTGGGCTCGCTGGGTCGCCTGCACTTGGTTGGGTAAGGCTCAGATCTGTGCTGGGCTGCAGGTCTGACCAGCTCAGGGTGTGGAGTCCAAACTGGAGCCCAGGGTGTGCCCAGAGCTCCAGGGCAGGGACATCCCAGGGGTGTCTGTGCCTCCAGGACCTGCACCGTGTCCTCCAAGTGAAGGAGCTGCTCCTGCACTGCTGCTCTTGGCTTCCTAAAGGTCTGGTTTCATTTTTGGGCAGGATTTAAGTGCTGGGGGCACTTGGGACCTGCCAATGTGATGCCAAGGAAGGGGCAGCAGGAGCTGTTTGAGGCACAGAGAACAGGGTGCCCCATGCTGAGTGGTGCTGATCCCTCCCATCCTGGGCATGGGATTGTGCTCTGCCTGGGCACTGGAGCCTGCAGGGAGTCCTCCTGGCTCACCTGCCAGGCAGCTGGTGCTGCCCCCCTGCTGCCCACCCTCTGCTTTGCTGGTTGACACCCCCCTTTGTCTCCATCCAGGGGAAGGGAGAGAACAGGCCCGACTCGGCCGCCGCCGCCCCCAGCCCCGAGCCCGGCGCGGGCACTCGAGTGGCTCCTCCCAAAACTGCTAAAGAGGGGCCCCCCAAACAGCCCAATGGGAAAGTGAGTTCCTTTCACACTTTTCTCTGGGGGAGTTGAAGGAAAACGTTTGCAGTTTGAGTCATTCCCTTCTTTCAGCTCTTCTCTGTCCTGTCGGTGTCACTGTCCCTTGCACGGACACTCTCCTGGTCTTTGTCCACCCTGAGATGTTCTCAGGGAAGCACCTTCACACCTTGCTCTGGAGGGACCTTCTCCACACCTGCTGGGAATGTTTCCAGATCAGAGTCCTCCAGTTTCACTCTCAGGCTTAGCTCTGAGTCCCTTCAAGCCAGTTCTTCCTCCACAGAGCCAGTTTGTAACCAGGCAGAGTTTTAGTTTGGAGCTGCTGCTTTCCACACTGTGGAATGCTGAGGAATTCACCTTTCCTGAGCATTCCCAAGCTCTGCAGCTCCATGGATTAGGCCACCACCGTTTGGTGGGGCTGCCCCGACCAATGTTCCAGCACAGGGATGGGGGTGAGGTGGGAGTGCCACAGTTAATTCTGCTGTGAGCAGGCAGGGCCTCGGCAGGAGTGACCAGCACTGGTACCTCTGGAGGAGTCAGGAGCCACCACACACTGCATGGCCCGAGTTCCAGAGCTGCTCTTGCCCTGAATCCAGCCCTTCTGAGTGGCCAGGGAGCTTTGGGAGCTGCTCCAGTGAGAGTGGTTGGGATTCCTTCTGTGCTCCAGGCTGATCCCCCCTTTCCAGCAGGCAGGGCAGAGTCTCTGCCCCGTTCTGGGCTGGGGAAGGATCCCTCATTCCATGGATTTCCAGCAGGCAGGGCAGAGCCTGTGCCCCACTCTGGGCTGGGGGAAGCAATTCCCAGACTAACCAGTGTTGTCCCCAAGCTTGCAAACCCGGGCCTGGCATTCCTGCTGTGTGAGAGGAACTCCCTTACCCTGCTCCTTCTGTGTGTAACAGCCCCAGGCTCAGTGGCTGAGGGGGCACAACCCTCTGAGGGGGAGTCCAAGCCCCAGCCCAGCACTGCAGGGCCACCCCTGACCACTCCCCCTGGCCCTGAGTCTGGGTCATTTAATTGAAAGGAGAAACCATTTAATTAACACGTGCTCTGATGTAATTTAACCAAAGCCTTGATGACTTTGATCAGAAAATGGTTTCCCAGACCACTGGGGCTTTACTGCCCAAGGGTTTGGAGGGATGTTCTCCAGTCAGGAGCAGACCCTGAGCAGCTCAGGGGCATGGTGGCCCCAGGACCCCCAGGCATGGGCTGGCCCTCCCTGCTCCAGGGAGCCTCTCACTGGAGATGTCCCAGAGGCTTCCTGGGGACAGGGCCAGTCCCATCCCCTGGGCCAGGCAGGTCCCTGGGCTCTGTGGGGAGTGGTTTCCACCTCACTAACACTCTGGCACTAACACTCTGTGCAGCCTCCTGTCCTCACTGTCTCTCCCTCTGCTCCTCAGCTGCTCCCCCTGCCCTGGCTGGGCTGTCCCCACGGCCACAGCCCCTCCTGCCAAACAACACCTCTAACCAGTGCTCTTCCCTTGTGTTGTTTTCCACTCTGTGACGTTCCAGGTCCAGATAGTCTCCAAAAAAGCGAACTACAGCCATGTTCAGTCCAAGTGTGGTTCCAAGGACAATATTAAGCATGTCCCTGGAGGTGGGAATGTAAGTATGGGCTCTGGGCAAGCTGTCTGTCTGCTAATCCTCCTGTACCATGTTGTTGTGTCACTCTCAGAGCGCTCTGCTTGGGGCACACAGGCTGGCAGAGTCTCAGGGCTCCTGGGCTGGGCACTGGCTCCATTCCTGCTGGGATGCCAGGAGGAGTGGGAGTGTTCTGTGCCAGTTCTCCACCACAGCTGGCCTGTGTCTCACCTGCTTTGGGGGTGTCCATGGCCAAATGTGGGGTGTTCACATCACTGACCCCAGGAGTCAGCTCTCCTTGGATCCCAGGAGTTAAATCCCCACAGATCCCAGGAGTTCACTCCCCACAGATCCCAGGAGTTAAATCCCCACAGATCCCAGGAGTTCCCTCCCCATGGATCCCAGGAGTTCATTCCCCATGGATCCCAGGAGTTCCCTCTCCATGGATCCCAGGAGTTCCCTCTCCATGGATCCCAGAATTCAGCTCTCCCTGGATCCCAGGAGTTCCCTCCCCCTGGATCCCAGGATTCAGCTCTCCCTCTGCAGGCAGGGGAGGTCCCTCTCAGCCTTGCCCTCCTGCAGTGTTTGATGTTTCAGAGCCAGTTCCTGATAGCCAGAGGTGCCCCATCCCCTCCCTGCCCACAGCCCCAGCTGGGCCACCCTCGTTTCACTTCTGGGTTCCCAAGAAGGGCTTTGAAACACGAAAAGACTCAAGGCCTTAATCTTTGAGCTGTGATTAATGTCTAAATTTAAAGGCTGCTGATACCTCTGGGAGCAGAGCTGAGCTTGTTAAAATAGAAAGTTAATCTGGTGGTGTCTGTGACTTGGTTTGGGGTGCTGGATCCTGGAAGAGTCTGGCAGGACAACCAGGTTAACTCTCCAGGTCCCAGAGCCTGGGGAAGTGTGGGTTTGGTGTGGTGGCTCAGTCCCTGGGGACCATCTGTGCTGCCTTAAACCTGTGCTGGGCTCTTGGCCAGGGGCAGCTTCAGAAATACAGGTTTGGATGGTTCCGAAGCCACTGAAGTGTTTGAGGCCAGGGAAGGTTGTTCCATAGGTGTTTGGATACCCTGGATGGGATCCTGAGGAGGGATGTCCCAGAGTGTCTGCCTGGGGTCAGTGACACTGCCCAGGGCCTGGGTGGGCACAGCTCTGGGCCACTTCTCCTGGGAGCTCCATGTCCAGCTGGCACAACCTTCCCGTGGCTGATTGTCCCTCAGGGCTTTGCAAGAGGCAGCCAAGCCTGGGCTCTGAACAAGCAGGTCCTGCTGTGGCCACCTGGGTGGGCAGAGCCAGGTGTTGGAGTCCCAGCTGTGGTGGCCACTGAAGGAATCCCCCTCTGGACTCCCCCTGTGCCCCCTCCTGCCTGGGCTGGGATTTGCCCTTCTCCTCTGGTGTTCCTGTGACTCCCACGGTGTCTGGGGGGTGTTTCCCCAGGAAATGCCCACCTGGAGCCCCCTGTTGCAGTTGGGTGCCCTCGTGGTTGGGTGCCCTCATGGTGTTGTCCAGCCCTGCCTGGTGCTGTCCCTGCTGTTTGCCCTGGCTTTGCCTCCCAGGTGTGGCACAGGCTGTTCAGAGCCCAGCCCTGGGGCAGCAGAGCCTTTGGCCACACTGGTGCCAAGCTTTGGGGCACCTGGTGCCCTGTACCTGTCCCTGTGTCTCAGAAGCCACTTCAGTCTTGCCACTCCTCGCTCTGCACCTTTCAGTGGCCCGTGAGCCTCACTTGGGCTTGGCCTTATTTCCAGGCTCCCAGAAATGGGATTTCAAAGTGGGGGATATTTTCTTACTTGGTGAACTCCATCAGTGAGCTGTTCTCCTGCCAAGGAATGCCCAGCCTGTCCTCCCCTCCTCACTGCCAGGCATTCCCAGCCCTGGGAATGTCCCTGCTTGCTTCTCCTCCTTTCCCCACTCTCCCTTCACCACTGCAGTTCCCTTCCTTGCTCTGCTACTTAAGCAGCATTTTATTCTGGACTCTCAAAGCAAAAAGCTCCTTCCCTGGTTCCAAATGCCCCCAGAGCAGCTCCAGGTGGGCATTCCCAGCCCAGCCCATGGATGGGAGTGCCCACTCTGTCTGCCCAGAAAAGCATTTCCCTCTTCTTCATTATTGTATCTTCTCACTCCCTTTGGGACACTGTGACCTCAGTGACCTCCTCCAAGGTGTTTTCTTGCTGAAATAACTGTGATGATTTTGAGAGAAGACTTCCCAGTGTTTAATCCCCTGACTCCCCAGTGTTTCATTCCCTGGTGGGGCTGTCTGGAATGTCTGTTGTTGGAGTCTGTGCCTTCAGTTAAAGCCTTCAGGAATCCTGTGGATGAAACTTGTGGTTCAGGAGGAAATTGCAGTTCAGCTTTAGGGTTGCTCTGGTAGAAGTGATGGACGTGGAGTCTTAGGAAGTTCTGGGTCAGAAACGACCTCAAAGCCCACCCAGTGCCACCCCTGCCATGGGCAGGGACACCTCCCACTCTCCCAGGGTGCTCCAACCTGGCCTTGGACACTCCCAGGGATGGGGCAGCCACAGCTGCTCTGCCCAACCTGTGCCAGGGCCTGCCCACACTCCCAGCCAGGAAGGAATTCCTTCCCAATATCCCATCTATCGCTGCCCTCTGGCAGTGGGAAGCCATTCCCTGTGTCCTGTCCCTCCCTCCCTTGTCCCCAGTCCCTCTCCAGCTCTCCTGGAGCCCCTTCAGGCCCTGCCAGGGGCTCTCAGGTGTCCCTGGAGCCTTCTCTTCTCCAGGTGAGCAGGATGGAGAGCCAAGGCTGAGCTGGTGAGGTGTCCCTGGCCCTGCAGCAGGAGATCCCTGAGATGGGCTCTGTGCTGGCACTATGGGGCTGGCACTGTGGGGCTGCCCAGGCAGGGCTGTGTGCCCAGAGGCAGCTCCAGCTCTGGCCAGGAACAGGCTGGGCAATGTGGCAACAGAACTGGCTTTTAATGGTGCCTCTTCCAAGTGCTTTTGTGTTCCATGAGTGTGCCCTGAGCTCCAGACCCCATTTCTGGTCACTGTCCCTCTGTCTGTGCTCTCTGGTGTCAGTTCTGTCCCTCATATGGACCCTCCTGGCCCTGAGTGAGGCCAAAGTGCTGGTGGTGTTTGGGTGGGAATCAGCAGGAGGCAATTCCTGGTGCTGGGGATCAGCAGGAGACAATTCCTGGTCCTGGGAATCAGCAGTTGGTGGTTCCTGGTGTTGGGGATCAGCAGGAGACAATTCCTGGCGCTGGGAATCAGCAGGAGGCAATT
The DNA here is from genome assembly GCA_013396695.1 of Sakesphorus luctuosus. Taxonomy (NCBI): domain Eukaryota; kingdom Metazoa; phylum Chordata; class Aves; order Passeriformes; family Thamnophilidae; genus Sakesphorus; species Sakesphorus luctuosus. Next base: position 141,788 of record VWZD01005429.1, on the reverse strand, counting down.
CCTGGTGCTGGGAATCAGCAGGAAACAATTCCTGGTGCTGGGGATGAGCAGGAGGCAATTCCTGGTGCTGGGATCAGCAGGAGGTTGTTCCTCGTGCTGGGGATCAGCAGTTGGTGGTTCCTGGCGCTGGGGATCAGCAGGAGGCAATTTCTGGTGCTGGGATCAGCAGAAGGAGGCCCCATGCCAGCCCAGGGTGCAGGGTCAGGAAGCCCAGCCTGGTGTTTGGGGTGGCCCATTGGCCTCCAGAGTCCCCACAGGCACCTCCCTGTGCTCAGCTGGTTCTTTCTGTCTCTCCAGGTGCAGATCCAGAACAAGAAGGTTGACCTTTCCAAAGTGTCCTCCAAGTGTGGCTCCAAAGCAAACATCAAGCACAAGCCAGGTAGGACTTGGCCATTTCCTCAGGCTTTATTTGTCTGTAGGTTTTGCAGGTCCTTGAACACAGCCCTGGAGTGGGACTGGAGTTGTTCAAGGGGTTTGCTGCTTCAGGGCTATTTCCAGAGGCTCTGGAAATGCTCCTTTAGCAATTCCTGGTGGTTTCATGATTGGAGAAGGGGAGTAGGAGACGTGGGGTGTCCTCAGAGCATCTGCTGCTTTGACTCAGTTCTGCTTTTCTTGCTCATTTGAAAAGAAAAACATGGATATTTCCATGAGCATTCCAGGAAACCTCATCCCAGAGGGCTCTGTCCACTGGGAATATCCCTGTCCTGTGAAAGGCAAAGGAACTTCCCTCCAGTTCTTCCAAGCAGACAGGAGGGTCCTTTTAGGCTCGAGTTGTGGCAGCTCCTGCCTCCCCTAAAACACTTTGGTGCCACTTTATGGGCTGAGTGTGTGGGAATTCTTTGCTCCCCACTTGGGACACAGCAATTCCTCTGCATGTGGAGAGAAGGGAAGAGGAGCAGAAGAAGGGCAGAGGGGACAACCATGTTACATTAATATTTAAACTGTTCTTGCCCAAGAATATTCAAGTTTCAGGAGGGACTGTATTCAGAACTATTTTCTCACACAGTTACACACAATCTTAAAACTTACACACACCCTGCAAACCATCAAACATCACACAGCTATGGCTAATTATTAAGTAATAAATATTTCCCCCAAATTGCTAGATCCAAACAGTCTTAATGCAGCTTATTTTAACTTTATAAAAGAGCTCTTTTGATGTCACTCCATGGAGTTTCTGCAGCTTCTCTTGCTTCTGCACCAGCTCAAGGTCTCTGGACAAATTCCATTCTTACCTGAGCAGCTCCTGCAAACTTGGCTTTGGTTTGCCAGCCTGGAAATGGGTGAATGCCAGCCCTGTGGGCTNCTGCCAGGGGCTCTCAGGTGTCCCTGGAGCCTTCTCTTCTCCAGGTGAGCAGGATGGAGAGCCAAGGCTGAGCTGGTGAGGTGTCCCTGGCCCTGCAGCAGGAGATCCCTGAGATGGGCTCTGTGCTGGCACTATGGGGCTGGCACTGTGGGGCTGCCCAGGCAGGGCTGTGTGCCCAGAGGCAGCTCCAGCTCTGGCCAGGAACAGGCTGGGCAATGTGGCAACAGAACTGGCTTTTAATGGTGCCTCTTCCAAGTGCTTTTGTGTTCCATGAGTGTGCCCTGAGCTCCAGACCCCATTTCTGGTCACTGTCCCTCTGTCTGTGCTCTCTGGTGTCAGTTCTGTCCCTCATATGGACCCTCCTGGCCCTGAGTGAGGCCAAAGTGCTGGTGGTGTTTGGGTGGGAATCAGCAGGAGGCAATTCCTGGTGCTGGGGATCAGCAGGAGACAATTCCTGGTCCTGGGAATCAGCAGTTGGTGGTTCCTGGTGTTGGGGATCAGCAGGAGACAATTCCTGGCGCTGGGAATCAGCAGGAGGCAATTCCTGGTGCTGGGAATCAGCAGGAAACAATTCCTGGTGCTGGGGATGAGCAGGAGGCAATTCCTGGTGCTGGGATCAGCAGGAGGTTGTTCCTCGTGCTGGGGATCAGCAGTTGGTGGTTCCTGGCGCTGGGGATCAGCAGGAGGCAATTTCTGGTGCTGGGATCAGCAGAAGGAGGCCCCATGCCAGCCCAGGGTGCAGGGTCAGGAAGCCCAGCCTGGTGTTTGGGATGGCCCATTGGCCTCCAGAGTCCCCACAGGCACCTCCCTGTGCTCAGCTGGTTCTTTCTGTCTCTCCAGGTGCAGATCCAGAACAAGAAGGTTGACCTTTCCAAAGTGTCCTCCAAGTGTGGCTCCAAAGCAAACATCAAGCACAAGCCAGGTAGGACTTGGCCATTTCCTCAGGCTTTATTTGTCTGTAGGTTTTGCAGGTCCTTGAACACAGCCCTGGAGTGGGACTGGAGTTGTTCAAGGGGTTTGCTGCTTCAGGGCTATTTCCAGAGGCTCTGGAAATGCTCCTTTAGCAATTCCTGGTGGTTTCATGATTGGAGAAGGGGAGTAGGAGACGTGGGGTGTCCTCAGAGCATCTGCTGCTTTGACTCAGTTCTGCTTTTCTTGCTCATTTGAAAAGAAAAACATGGATATTTCCATGAGCATTCCAGGAAACCTCATCCCAGAGGGCTCTGTCCACTGGGAATATCCCTGTCCTGTGAAAGGCAAAGGAACTTCCCTCCAGTTCTTCCAAGCAGACAGGAGGGTCCTTTTAGGCTCGAGTTGTGGCAGCTCCTGCCTCCCCTAAAACACTTTGGTGCCACTTTATGGGCTGAGTGTGTGGGAATTCTTTGCTCCCCACTTGGGACACAGCAATTCCTCTGCATGTGGAGAGAAGGGAAGAGGAGCAGAAGAAGGGCAGAGGGGACAACCATGTTACATTAATATTTAAACTGTTCTTGCCCAAGAATATTCAAGTTTCAGGAGGGACTGTATTCAGAACTATTTTCTCACACAGTTACACACAATCTTAAAACTTACACACACCCTGCAAACCATCAAACATCACACAGCTATGGCTAATTATTAAGTAATAAATATTTCCCCCAAATTGCTAGATCCAAACAGTCTTAATGCAGCTTATTTTAACTTTATAAAAGAGCTCTTTTGATGTCACTCCATGGAGTTTCTGCAGCTTCTCTTGCTTCTGCACCAGCTCAAGGTCTCTGGACAAATTCCATTCTTACCTGAGCAGCTCCTGCAAACTTGGCTTTGGTTTGCCAGCCTGGAAATGGGTGAATGCCAGCCCTGTGGGCTGTGGGCTGCTCAGCCCTGTGCCCTCTGTCAGCCTGAGGACCCCCATCCCTGGGGGCTGCTCAGCCCTGTGCCCCCTGTGACCCTGAGGACCCCCATCCAGCCCCATGGGCTGCTCAGCCCTGTGCCCTCTGTCAGCCTGAGGACCCCCATCCCTGGGGGCTGCTCAGCCCTGTGCCCCCTGTGACCCTGAGGACCCCCAGCCAGCCCTGTGGGAGCACTGCCAGCAGCTGGACCCACAGCCGGGGGAGGGACAGTCACTGCCCAGAGCCAGGGCCAGGCACCACAGCCTGCTCCATGTGCTCTTCTGGGGGTTCCCTGTGCCCTGTGCCAGGCTGGGAGCAGCTCAGCCTTGTCCCCCCCGCACTCCAGTGGCTCCCAACATGCTCCAGGGGCTCCCAGTGTACTCCAGGGGCTCCCAGTCTGCTCCAGTGGCTCCCAGTCTGCTCCAGTGGCTCCCACCATGTTCCAGAGGTTCCCAGTGTGCTCCAGGGGCTCCCAGTGTGCTCCAGTAGCTCCCAATGTACTCCAATGGCTCCCAGTGTGCTCCAAGGGCTCCCAGTGTGCTCCAGGGGCATTTCCCGTTTCCAGTTGGGGTGGCATTTCCCACCTCTGGTGGAGGGGACAGACTGCAGAGCAGATCCAGTGAGGGTCAGTTCCAGCCTGTCCTTGTGGATGTGCCACGTTCCCCACCCCAGGGCACCTCCAGGGCTGTGCTGGCACAGGGGGGAGCCCCAACCTCGGTGCTGGCACAGGGGGGAGCCCCAACCTCGGTGCTGGCACAGGGGGGAGCACCAACCTCGGTGCTGCCACTTCTAAACCAAACTTAGCTGGGGGGAGGCTGAGCCAGTGAAGGTGTTCCTCGGTCCTGTCCCCCTCCAGAGGGTCCCAGCAGCTCCTGGGAGGGGGTGGCACCTCTGGGGGCCTCTCTGAACTGACCCCTGCACAATGTCCTTCTAGGGGGAGGAGATGTCAAAATTGAGAACCAGAAGCTGAACTTCAAGGAGAAGGCCCAGGCCAAAGTGGGATCTCTGGACAACGTGGGACACTTGCCAGCAGGAGGGACTGTGAAGGTGGGTGCAGGAGCTCTGGCACCCCAGGGGAGGCTTGGAATGTGCTGCTGCTCCTCCTCCTGCCACTGCTGCAGGGCAGCTCCTCCACCCCAGCCTGTGCCAGCTGCCTGCTCACTCCTGGGGCCTCTGCTGTGCCCCCCAGCAATGGAGAGGGACCCCAGCAGTGAGGAGAGACCCCAACAGTGAGGAGGGACCCCAGCAGTGAGGAGGGACCCCAGCAGTGAGGATGGCTTGGCAAGGAGAGCCCTGGGAACCTCCCTGGCCTGCCCACGAGGCTCCCTGCCAGGCATTCCTGAGGGCTGGTACTGCCCCATCTCCATCCCTCCTCCTGGAATGTGGGAGCAGAGCCCCTCAGAGCCCCTCAGAGGGGCTGCCTGTGGCCTTTGCCCCCAGGTAAGGCTGGTGGGATCCAGGTGCCTGTGCTGGGAGAGAGAGAGCCCCCTGGAACACTGAGAGCATCATGGAATAACCCTGGGCTGGAAGGACCCACCAGGATTGTGGGGTCCATTTGTGTGAGGGTGGGCACAGATGGCAGTGCCCTCATCCTGTGCTTCCTCCCCTCTCCCATGGGCACACAGACTGTGCCCAGCCTTGGCCCTGCACATCCAGCTGTGGCTGCAGGAGTGTGACATCTGTGCCCAGGGAGGGGACACTGACCTGTCCTGGCACAGCAGGATCAGGGGGTGCTGGGAACTGTTCAGGGGGTCCCTGGGGCTGGTGCTGGGGGATCCCAGGATGGTTTGGGCTGGAAGGCTCCTTAAGGATCACCCAGCTCCAAGCCTGGCACCTTCCATGTCCCAGGCTGCTCCAAGCCCTGCCCAGCCTGGCTGGCACTGCAGGGATGGGCACTGCAGGGATGGGTACCCACAGCTGCCCCACGGGGATCCCACCCACCCTCCAGCCCCTGCCCCAGAGTGTTCCCTGCTCTGCCTCTCCAGGGCCATCTGCCCCCAGGGAGGCAGGGGGTGTGGGGAGGG
>VWZD01005429.1:109087-124930 GCA_013396695.1 Sakesphorus luctuosus | reverse complement strand
TGGGGTGTGGGGGGGGTGTGCGGGGTATGTGGTGTTGTGTTGCCGTGTGGGTGTGTTGCCGTGTGGGGTGTGCAGGGTGTGTGTGTTGCCATGTGGGGTGTGCAAGGTGCAGTGTGGGGTGTGCGGGGGCTGCAGAGTGGGGTGTGCGGGGTGTGTGTATGGGGTGTGGGGTGCAGTGTGGGGCCCCCCTCCCACGCTGACCCACCTGTTGATGGTGGACTTGTGCAGCAGGACGGTGCCGGCCTTTGTCCGGTACGCGTAGCTGTTGGGTTTGAACTTCCCCTGGCGCGTCACCTTGCCCTGTCTCACCTGCAACGGGAGCAGAATCTCAAACACCTGCACGACCAACAGGCCCTGCCCACCCACAGCCACCTCTCCCACATGCTGTGGGCAGAGGTGAGGATGTTCTTCTGCTCCCAGAAGCTCTGCTGGGTTTGCAGAACACGTGTGGGGGTGACCAGACTGGGCAGTCACCCAGTGCTGGGCAAGGGGCAGCAGGCAGGAGAAAGGTGCCGCTCTGGGCAGCAGGAGGAAGAAAGGTGCCACTCTGGGCAGCAGGAGGAAGAAGGTGCCACTCTGGGCAGCAGGAGGAGGAGGAAGGTGCCACTCTGGGCAGCAGGCAGGAGGAGGAAGGTGCCACTCTGGGCAGCAGGCAGGAGGAGGAAGGTGCCACTCTGGGCAGCAAGCAGGAGGAGAAAGGTGCCACTCTGGGCAGCAAGCAGGAGGAGAAAGGTGCCACTCTGGGCAGCAGGCAGGAGGAAGGTGCCACTCTGGGCAGCAGGCAGGAGGAAGGAGAAGGTGCCCCTCTGGGCAGCAGGCAGGAGGAGGAAGGTGCCACTCTGGGCAGCAAGCAGGAGGAGAAAGGTGCCACTCTGGGCAGCAAGCAGGAGGAGAAAGGTGCCACTCTGGGCAGCAGGCAGGAGGAAGGTGCCACTCTGGGCAGCAGGAGGAGGAAGGTGCCATTCTGGGCAGCAGGCAGGAGGAAGGTGCCACTCTGGGCAGCAGGCAGGAGGAGGAAGAAGGTGCCCCTCTGGGCAGCAGGCAGGAGGAGGAAGGTGCCACTCTGGGCCGCAGGCAGGAGGAGAAGCCACCTCAGCAGCTCCCACACCAAGTAACAGGAACCCAGGCCTGGACCTTGCTGGCCCAGGTGGCCACTCCTCACGGGTGGAGGTCCAGGGACAGCCCCAGAGCAGCAGGAGCCTGGCTTGGACACACACACTCCCAAGAGAGCACAACCATCTCTGGCACCTCGACGCTTTCCTGTGTCCCCACTATGACCAGCAAGCCCAGGAGGGTGAAAGCAGAGCCAGTACCTGGATGAGGTTGGGGTAGAGTCCAGCCATGAGGACTCCCTTGACGAGCTCCTCCTCCTCACTGTACTGGTTACACACAGACGAGGGCATGGTACAGTCAGACGGGGATGACACCAGGAAGGCTTCATAAAGGTTCTCAGAGAACTGCTTGACAAGGCCTGGAGGGAGGAGACAGCCCCAGGGATGAGATTCACCCTCTCCATCCCATGGCATGAGTAACCTCAGCAGGGCACACCAGCCCTGGTGCTGGGACAGGACAACCCTGCTGTGCCAGAGCCACACACTGCCCAGCCCAGCCCAACTCTGCCCCACGCCCTCCCTGGTGCTCAGCCTCTCAGGGCAGGGGCACTCACCGTTGATGAAGCGCAGGCTGGGCCCGTACAGGTAGTAGTCCTGCAGGTAGTTGTCCCTGGCACGGCTGTCCCTGCGCCGCAGCACCTCCTCCCAGCCCGCCACGGCCCGCACGAACGCCAGGTGGTCACTGCCACTCTCCCGGCTCAGCACGGCCTTGGCCTGGGGCAGGGGCACAGTGAGCCACCTGCCATGCCCCTGCTGCTCACCTGCCCATGTCCCTGCTGCCCATCTGCCTGTGCCCCTGCTACCCACCTGCCCGTGCTCCTGGTGCCCACCCGCCCAGCAGTGCCCCTGGTGCCCACCTGCCATGCCCCTGCTACCCATGAGCCCAGCAGTGCCCCTGGTGCCCACCTGCCCATGCCCCTGCTCCCCACCTGCCGTGCCCCTGCTGCCCACCAGCCCAGCAGTGCCCCTGCTGTCCACCTACCCACCACCGTGCCCCTACTGCCCACCACCCGTGCCTCTGCTGCCCACAAGCCCAGCAGTGCCCCTGGTACCCACCACCCGTGCCCCTGCTGCCCCCACCTGCCCATGTCCCTGCTGCCCACCAGCCCATGCCCCCTGTGCCCCCTGCTGCCCACCTGCCCTGCTGCCCCCTGCCCGGCAGCCCCTCCCTCACCTTGTCCACCTCGGCGCGGTTCTGCAGGCTGCTGCTGAAGGGGTCCCGTGTGAGGCAGGACACAATGACAAGCAGGGGGTGCAGGCAGCGGTAGATGGAGGCCAGCACGATGGCCTTGGCCAGCCGCGGGTCCGTGGAGATCTGGGCCAGCCGCTTGCCCAGCGTGGTGAGGGCCTCCCGCTGGTCCAGCACCCCTGCAACAGAGCCATGCTGTGGCAGCGCCCACCACCTCCCACTGCCCAAAGGGGCAGCTTTGGGAGCTGCCAGAACTGCCCCCAGGGCCTGGGAGATGTGGGGTCACCAGGGACAGGGGCCTGCAATAAACACCCAGAACCCCCAGGTCTAACCGAGCTGAGGCCGAGGAAAGGGCTGTCACAGGCACCTGACAGTCAACAAGGCCCCAGCTCTGAACGCCACATCACCATCCCCTCCTCCCTCTCTGCCACCCCAGCTCTGAACTCCACATCACTATCCCCTTCTTTCTCTGTCACCCCCTGCCCTTTTTTCTTTAAACCTTGTAAAGTTCTCCCAACTTTCTGAGCAAAGCAGTGTGAGGAATCAAACAGCACCAGGTGTGTGGTTTGGCAAGTCCCCATCAGCTGCCATCCCCATCCAGGGCCAATCCTGCCCTGCAGGATCCTGTGCCAGCTCCCACTTCCCATGGTTTAGACAGCAAACATGTTTCCAGGACACAGCATTATCTCACCGATCTCCTGCAGCAAGATCACTGCTTCATCCACAGCTTTGATGTCAGGGCTGTCCAGAGCCTTAGAGAGAAATTCAACTGCCTGCAACACAGCAGGGGGAGGGGAAAGGGAAGAAATGGGCAAGTTTCCCACACAGGTACGTGGCAGAGCCTCAGGAGCCCACTGTCCTGCCCCAGGGCCCCAGACAGCACCACTGTTCCCTCCTGCTGTGCCTCCAGGGATGTGAGCTCAGCCCTCTCCATTCCTTCAGTCTTCTGACAGACTGTCACCTCAGGGATCCCCACAGTTCCTGGTCTAACCTCCCCAGACAGCCCCAGGTTTGGGCAGGCAGGAACTCAGCCTCCTGCCTTTCCCCACTCCTGCCCCGGGCTGGCTCCAGGCCCACTGGCGCAGTCCCACCCCGTGCCGTGCTCACCGTTTTCTCCGGCATGTGGATCTTGGCCTGCACCACCAGGTTCTCCAGGGGGGTGCGCAGGATCTCAGGCACCTGGTAGGTTGGCATCTTGTCCAGGCGGCTGCGAGGGAAGAGGTGGTAGGCAAAGCCCGACTGGCAGCGGCCGGCACGGCCACGCCGCTGCACCACGTTCGACTTGGACACCCACACGGTCTCCAGGCAGGACACCTGGGGAGAGGATCAGGCAGGAAGGCTCTCAGGGCTCTGCCCTGCTCAGATCACAGAACCTTAACACTGGTTTGGCTTGGAAGGAATTTGTCCCACGGGCAGGGACACCTTCCGTAGCCCATGCTGCTCCAGTGTTGCCCCTGGATGACACTCCCAGGGCTGGGGCAGCCACAGCTGCTCTGCCCAACCTGTGCCAGGGCCTGCCCACCCTCCCAGACAGCAATTCCTTCCCAGTATCCCATCTGTCCCTGCCCTCTGGCAGTGGGAAGCCATTCCCTATGTCCTAGCACTCCTTGTCCCAAGTCCCTCTCTTTGCACCTTTCCTCCCACAGACCTCCTCAAGGCTGATCGATGCTGCCGAAGGGCCAGGAAGCCTTTCCCACTCTCCTGCCTCCTGCAGTACTGGTGTCTATTCAGGGCATGGGTGGCACTCAGATGCCACCTGCTGGACACCTGTCATGGTCCCCAACCCCAACCATGTCCCTGGGGCCCCCCACACCAGCCCTGCCTCGGGCTCTGCATTCTGAACTGGGTTAAACTGGGCAAGCATCAAAGGGTTGGATTTAAACCAGGACTGGTCCAAGGTGCAAATGGCCATCTGGTTACACACGGACGAGGGAGTGGATGTTCTACAACAGGGGCAGGGGGATGTTGCCAGAATTCCTTTTTCCAAGAGCAGCAGCAGCACACCTGTCTGCCCACCTTCACAACGAGGTGAGGGCAAGAGCCTTCACAGGGCTGCCACAAACAGGGCCCAAGGGCAGCGAGCCCCTTCTGGAAGCTGAGGAACTAAGGGATTACTAAGGAAACTAAGGATTGGAGCCAGGAGAGCGAACTTGAGCAGGATCTAACAGGGCAGGGCGGTCCTGTGCTGGCCAGTAAGAGGTTTTTGATGAAATCATGGAAAAAAGCTGAAACCAAGCAGAAAAGCTACAGATGTTCCATGGTGTCAGAGCTTGGAAGGGAGTAGGATTTGCCTTTAGTTTCTCTGAAGACACCAGAATTTTGCCTGTGGGGAGCCTGGCACAGAGTTTGGACATGGCAAACACTGGTGATGAGTCACTGTCCCCAAAAGGGCAGAGCACCCGTGCCCCAAGAGCCAAATGGGAAGCAGCTCCACCATGCCATTCACAGCACCTCAAATGCTCCTCTGGAAACACCCCTGAGCTCCAGGGTGGCCCCAGTGCCCCCAGGGGCAGGAGGGCAGCAGTACCTTGGTCTTGAGGTCGTAGCGCTCCTCCTTGTGCGTGCCACTGTCCACCACGTGCACAATGTCGTTGATGGTGATGGAGGTCTCTGCGATGTTGGTGGCCAGGACGATCTTCCTGACGCCGGGAGGAGGCCGCTGGAAGATGTTCTGCTGGTCCATCATGGGGATGTTGGAGTGCACTGGGAAATCACAGAATCAGTTGGGTTGGAAGAGACCTCTGAGATGATCATCAAGTCCAAACCTTAATCCAACCCCACTGTGATTACCAGATCATGGCACTCAGTGCCACGTCCAGTCTCACCTTAAAAACCTGCAGGGTTGGAGAATCCACCCCCTCCCTGGGCAGCCCATTCCAATGCCTGAGCACTCTCTCTGCAAAGAATTTCTACCTGATATCCAACCTAAACCTGCCCTGGCACAACTTAAGCTGTGCCCTCTTGTCCTACTGTTGGTTGCCTGACAGAAGAGACCAATCCCCACCTGGCTACAACATCCTTTCAGGAAGTTCTAGACAGTGACGAGGTCACACCTGAGCCTCCTCTTCTCCAGGCTAAACAACCCCAGCTCCCTCAGCCTCCCCTCACAGGACTTGTGCTCAAGTCCAAACCACAATCAAAGCACAGTCAGTTCTGCCCAGCTGAAATGGTGGGCAGGGACTCTTCTACCATCCCCTCCTGCTTCCAGAAACACGGGAGAAAAATGGGGGTACTAAAAATTAGTGGTACTAATGTCCACTGCCAGCAGCTTCCTGCCAGCCAGACCCCAGGAGAGATGTCCCACACACCATTTGGGAAGGCCTCATTTCAGTTGCTTCAGCCTCTGGCTCAGCAGCAGGAGCTCTGCTCACCTCCTGTCCCAGAGCCCGGTGGCACCTCCAGAATATCCCCACAGTGCCACTCCCTCCCACAGCCCAGTTCTGCAGCTCCTGCTCCTCCAAGGTCCCCCAGGAGGTGAACGGGGTGTCCTCACTCCCATCTGGGCCCACATGTCAGCAGTGTTCTCCTGCCTCACAGCCTGGCCCTGTTACACACCAGTGACACAGACACTCCCAGCAGTGCAGAGGATGGTGGGGGAGCAGGAGAACAGGCATTTTCCACCAAAGTACACCCGCATTTTTGAACAGCTGAGCAGCTCAAAGCTCTGCTCCTGCCCAGCCTTGCTGGGCACTGAACAGGGATGGCTGCTAAAAAACAAACAAGAAAGTGCCAAAACCCTCAACAGCCCTGCAGAGCAGAACTGCCTTTTGTTAGAAACTTCCTCCTGGGATAAGGACTGTTAAATTCACTAACCAAAGCTGAGCTCGAAAGTCCTTTTACATCCAACAAAACAGGTCCTGAGGACCTTTTCTGTGCAGGCCCAGCAGGCAGCACAGCCCTGAGAACGGAGCTGTTTCCTGCTGGCCCAATTCCCAGTTGCTGGAGGCAAAGGGGAAGCCACGTTCTTTGATCACAAGAGAGGAGTTCCTCGGCCTCTGCTCAGAGTTAGTCATGCTCACCACACAGGGACACCACAGGTACATCAAAGCACAGGAGCTCTGTCCCAGAGTGCAGAGCTGAAGGGGCTCAGTCAGGTGTCCCAGACTGCCCTGAGTGCTGGGGAGGGGCTGGCCCTGCCCTCTCACCTGGCAGGACGAGGTACCGGCTGTTCTGTGAGCCCAGCATCTCCAGCAGCCGCTGCTGCACCCCTTTGATCTCCTGCCAGCCAGGGAGGAAGCAGAGGATCCCACCTGGAACACACCAAGAGTTAGGAACATACAACCTCAAAATCCAGGAGCTTTTCCCCATCTGGAGACACAGGTTTTCAAGGCTGAAAGCAACCAGGCTACCTGTAGTTTGAGAGTAGATACCTACACACTTTGACACGCTTAACACCCTTACAAGTCATCCAGGAGTCCTGTCTTCTTCCCAAAAACATCACCTTCCAGCTAAAGATGTTTAATAGGGATGGGGCTCCAATACACAAAGACAACTGGGCAGCACAAGGCTGCAAATGCAGGAGCACAGACAAGTCCTGCCTTGCACCCCCCAGAACAGCTGCCCAGGACACTGAGGACTCAGATTTCTTAGCCGAAGACTCGGAATCCCCTCGAGCCACACTGCTCAAGACCACTTGGATCAACAGGAATTCAAGGAGGCCTTTGGACAAGAGGCTTGGCATCGTGGGGTCTCTGCAAAGGGCCTGGGCTCTGTAGGGTTCACTTTTATCTGCCCCAGCAAAAGGAAGAGCCAAGGGAAAGGCAGAACCCACCTGGCTCTCCGTGGGCATCAATCTGGAGCACAAGGTCGGTGATCAGGTCAAGATCCAGCACACACTCATCATCAGATTGCTGGGTAAAACAGGACACACGTGAGTGAGTGAGGGAAGGCTGGCAGAGAGCAAAGGCACAGCCTCCAGAGCACCTCCCAGAGACAGCAAATGCCTGGACTTGGACAGCCTGCCCAGGACTTGGAGCCAGAACCTCAGGAGCCTGGGTTTGGCTCTGTCTGGAACCCGCTCTGGTCACAACTGCTGGCAGCTTTCTCTGCTGTGCACTGAGAATACACAGTCCCTTCCCATTCTCCAGATCTGGAGGCTGAGATTTGTGTCCCCTGCTGAACAGCACCTCACAAGTAACAGAACTCACATGAGATTTCTGGGACAAAACCGCCACATGTACCTGGGACTGCAAATCCAGCAGACACCAAACAGCAGCTCTTGTATCTCTTGGTGATTTGGAACTGATTGGCAGAGAAGCTCATGAAACTCAGGTAAAACCCCAGCCACACCAGAACCAGGAAGAATGCCCTGAAGGCAACAGGATGCCCCAAGCCAGTTTGCTGATGATTCAGGACTAGGATAAGTGGCTGATAGTCCAGACAGTTGCTCACCCACAGGGAGGGATCTCTCCAGGCTGCAGAAATGGGCTGACAGCTTCCAGACCAGCAGGTTGGACCAGAAACTGTCTGGAGATCCCAGCCAAGCTCAATGACTCCATGACCCACCACTGGTGTAAGATTACTCACAGCACAGAGTGCATGTCTAGAGGGCATTTTCCAAGGGAACAGTTGGACTGGTTGCAAAAAGCAGCAACCAGGGAGTTCAGTCATGCAGGACATGAGCACTGAGGTAACAGTGCTGGAAGCCACAACCATCCCAGTCTTGGACAGGCTTGCACAGAGTGTGCAAACCTTCCAGTCTGTGTCTATAAACACACAACAAGCTCTCAGCCTACTCGAACATCAAACTTCACATTAAAGGGGGACAAAAGTAACTTGACCCCAAACTGAAGTCATGTTTATCCATGATTAAATCAAAACACTGTGAGATTCTACTAAGCTGACTTCACCCTACGGGAGTTGCTGTGCCATTAAAGCCAAGCAAACAGTGTCCAATGGCCCAGGGAAGCAGGACCAGTTCCAGGCCCAAACCCCCCTGATGAGACAGCAGGAGTCAGTGCCCCGTCCAAGGAACAGTTGCACACCCACCTTGATCTCGTAGTGCCGGTGTCGGTGCCGGCCCAGCTTGGCCAGGATCTCCTCCAGGTAGTATTCCTTCACTGGGTACATGAAGCCTGGCACCTTGACCACAGGGCAGTCCCCAAAGTAGTGGGAGAAGCGCTGGTTGTCCCCTGTGGCGCTCATGAGGACGAGGCGCAGGTCGGGGTTCAGCTTCTGGATGCCTTTGAGCAGGATGAGCAGGAAGTCGGTGTTGACGTCTCGCTCGTGCACCTCATCCACCACGACGTGGCTGACGCCCTCCAGGCTGGGGTTGCCCTGCAGCTTCCTGAGCAGGATGCCCACGGTGCAGAAGAGCAGGGCCCCTCCCCGGGCAGGGGGCTTGCTCTCCAGCCGCACCTGGTAGCCCACGTTCTTCCTCATGTTGGGCCCCAGCTCCTGCGCCACGCGCTGCGCGACGGAGATGGCGCTGATGCGGCGGGGCTGCGTGATGACCACGTTGCAGCGCGCGCCGCGGCCCTCCAGGATGTAGTGCTCCAGCAGCAGCTGCGGGATCCGCGTGGTCTTCCCGCAGCCTGTGTCTCCGGCGATCACCACCACGGGGTTCTGCTCGATGGCCGACAGGATGGTGTCCTTGTGGGGATCCACTGGCAGCGGGTGGCTCTCCTGCCAGGAGGCTCCTCGCCTCTTCCAGAGGGCCAGGAGGTTCTGGCTAAGGCGCACCTCCTCTGCCTCTAGCATGGGGATGTACGTCTTCCCCGTGATGGCGTCACTTATGGCACCAGACTCCTTGGTCAAGTTCATCATGTCATCTGCAATCCGGGGCCTGGACTCCCTGATGTCCACGGGGTACTGGCAGAGATGGACAAAGATGGCAAGGACAGAAAGGTCAGTACCAGTCCTGAGAAGGACAGAACGAAACAAGTGCCTGGAACAGGCTCGGCCAGCCTGGCTTTGCTGGGATCGTGAAGCTTTTCCAGGACCACAGAGCTCTGCCAAGATCTCCTCAGGTTTGAGGTAACTCAGTCACTGATGTTCTGAACTGAGGATGTTTAAAGTGAGAATTAACTTGGGCAGCTCCCTCTGTTTTCCCTGCTGCATTCCCTGTTTTAGGAGGGTTGCTGGTGCCGATGCCTGAACTGACAAGCACAAACCAATGCAACAGCCCCTCCAAGACAACTTTTGGAAACTATCAAGTTACACCACCACCCTTCCCTCCCTCAGGAAGCCCAGACACATAACTTACACAAAACATCAGCGTTTGCCTAAGCTAGAAATATTCTGTCTTGGCAAAAGAAAAAACAGAAGTCCCACATCCCACAGGAAGAACTAAAAGGAGCAACAACAGGTCAGGAATTGTCTAGAACACAAATCAAAGCACTGGCCCAGATGTTCATGGGATTTAAACTTGCTGAACTGCTAATCAATCAGAATTTTTGGATTCAGCCTTAAGTCACAAAGGGAAGGCCCACTGCCCAGCGAAGGTGTCTCTCCCCCGAAGGACAGCAAAAACCGATGAGGCTTTGTGGCAGCAACCAAGCCATGAATTCCCTCAACGTTTTGACATGAAGCTCCCAGAGCCATGCAGCTCCTGCAGGTGGGTGGGTGGGATCAGAGTGCTCACGTGGTTCAGGTAGTTCTCGATCTTGCGCAGGGTGGCCTCGGGCACTTTGATGTGGCAGGGCTTCCGCTGGTTCTCCCCCAGCTCCCGCAGAGACGTCATGTTGTACATGGCGTGGCTCAGGGGGTTGTTGTTCTTGTCCACCAAGCCCAGGCTCTGCAAGGAACAGCCAAACAACACTGTCAGCCACAGGACTGCTCACACCAAGTGCTGGGACGTAGAGCACATGGATCCGTCATGCTAGGACAGGCCAACTCCTTGCTGTCCCAAATCCATCACTTCCTGGTTCTCTTGCCAGAGCAAGAACCAAGATATGATCCCACCTCAGCCCTGGAGAAAAAGACACACCAGAGCCAACCACCTGCCCCCGACACAACACTCTGTAGAAGGTCTCAAACAGACCCATCAGAGGAACAGCAGCCATGACTGTACCTGACAAAACCCTCCTGTTAACTCCCTTGCTATGGTTCTGGCATGCTGTGAATCCCAAGGTTTGACTCCCTTGCTATGGTTTTGGCATGCTGTGAATCCCAAAGTTTTACTCCCTTCACAGAATTACAGACTCACAGAGTATTCTAAGTTGGAAGGGACCCACAAGGATCATCGCGTCCAACTCAAGTCAATGGCCCACAGAGGGGATTGAACCCATGACCTTGGCATTATTACAACCAAGTTTAAACCAACTGAGGTTCTGGCACGCTGTGAATCCCAAGGTTTGGAAACACATGTTCATTAAGCACAAACTCATTAAGCATTAATTCTTTAAGCAAGTCAGAGCCCAGAAAGTTTGAGGCATCACCCCAACAGGCTCAGACACAGCGAGTCAGGCGGGCAGAGCCTGTATCCACGGACACACACGTGGGCTGCAGGAGCCAGGGGCACTCACTCACTCCCTCACCTTCAGCTTCTGGCAGGCCAGTGCTGCTGCCTTGTTCTCTGCCTCCACCTTGCGCCGGCCCTTGGCAGCGAAGGTCATGGGGCAGGGCCAGCGCAGCGTCAGCTTGCAGATCTTGGTCTTGGTGCCCACCGTGCGGAACTGCATGTACTCCTGCAAGCACACACCCCACTGAGCACCCACAGCTGGGAGGGCCCCAGGGGTCAGCCAGGCCAGCCCCTGGCCCTGCCCAGGACAGTCTAACAATCCCACCCTGTCCCTGTCCCATTGTCCAAACCCTCCTGGAGCTCTGGCAGCCTTGGGGCTGTGCCCACTGCCCTGGGGAGCCTGGTCAGTGCCCACCACCCTCTGGGGGATGAGCCTTTTCCTGAGATCCAACCTGACCTTGCCCTGGCACAGCCCAAGCCATTCCCTCAGGTCCTGTCACTGGTCACAGGGAGCAGAGGTTGGAGCTGCCCCTCAGGAGGGGCTGCAGACCCTGATGAGCCTCCCCTCAGTCTCCTCTGCTCCAACTGAACAAGCCAAGTGCCCTCAGCTGGTCCTTATACAGCCCCTCTGGACCCTTCACCACAGTGTTATTTTTTGGAATTGGTTGTGTTTTTTTAGATGTAACAGAGCACTAGCAGTTTACTGCCCTGACTCCTCCCCCCAGCTCACAGGGCACTGGCTAAGCAGGAATGAGAGCAGGCAGCTGTGTGGGGAACATCCCCAGAGTGTGGTGGAACACCCTGATGTGTGGGGAACGCCCCTAATGTGTGGGGAACGCCCCTGAGAGCCTCTGGGGTGCAGCACAGCTCCTGTTTGCTGAACACACGAGCCCTGGGCAGGAGGTGGGTGACATACCCAGCAGGAGGATGCCTGGAGACTGTCAGGATTCCATCAGCACAGAAATTACACACTGCTCTCAGTAACACACACTTGTGTTTGTGGCAGATACAGGGGAAATGAAACCTCAGGAAATGATCTCTGTCATTCAGAGAGCAGCTCCTCTGCTGCCCTGGCCTCAAGGAACAACGTTCCTCATGGCTCTATTGCAACATTCCCTCAGTTCTCACCACAAAGTCTCTTCCTTGCTCTTCAGATTCATTTTTCTGGGCCTAGTCCTAACTGCCCTCCTCTCCCCAGTTCTGCTGCCCAAACAAAGCATCCCAAGTGATTCCAGTGGGAGCCTTCGAGCTCCACCCCTGGCAGGGGTCAAACAGCACCTTACCTTGACTGTGGAGGAAGAGGTTGCAATCTGAATGACCTGGGCCAGGAGGTTTTTGGGCAGTGGGAACTGCGTCAGGGCACGGATGGCAGTGTTGTCGTCTGTCATTTCAATGGAACTCCCTCCTCGGCTGGAGGGGACATGAGAACAGGTGATTGAGGTACAAACCCCCCTGTGCCCAGACCCACCTCACTGCAGGTGCTACTGAGCTGAGACTGCACAGTTACAGCACAGACAGCCCTGGTCACTGCACAGTCAAGCTGTACCTTGCTGCTAAAAGCTCTGTCACAGAACAACCTCCCAGCCCTGCAAAGCCACCTCCTCCAAGCCAAACCTTTACACTAAGGCTGCACACCAGGCAACATTAACAGATTGTAGCAGATTTTATAAATAATTCTGGATCCAAAGAGCATCCCTACAATAACCACCACTGTGCCCTTATAGATCTTGCTCCTGTTGCCTACTAAAGATCCAAGAACTGTGCTCATAAAACGTGAAGTCAAGCGAGCAACCATGGTTATGAACAAAAGCAGATTTCACGTGGCCCTCAAAACTGGGGTGGTCAAATCCAGGCCTAAGTGCACACAGATCATTTCTGGGAACAGAAATCCCTTTAGTCACAGAAGAGCAAGCCAGGTAGCAAGGCTGCCAACAGTCTCTCCAAAGGGCAGAGCTCCAGGGAAGAAGCCTGCATGCCCTGGATGGCAGCCATGTACAGCACCAGGCTGCCCCACTATTGCCTTGGCCCACCTACAGGCCCCAGCAGGAGCACGGGGAGCTGCAGCTCAGCTGTGAGGAACTGCAGGGGTGGATCAGCTGCAGGGAAAACCCTCCCTGCTCTGCCCTGGCCGAGCAGCTCCCAGGACACACCCACCCACCCACCTGGCATCCCTGCCCGGGGTCCGGGCGTCCTGGTGCGCCATGGGCAGATAATCCGAGACGTCAATCGCTTCCTCCTCCAGCTCCCCCTCCTCCAGCTCTCCTTCCTCCAGCTCCCCCTCCTCCAGCTCTTCCCTCCTCATGGCTTTGGGCATCCTGCCCTGCTCCATGGGCTGGATGGCATCGTCGGGCTCCACGCGGCGCCAGCAGGTGGACAGGTCGGCGAGGGACGGGCCGGACTTGGAGCGCCACTTGCCCTCGGAGCACCAGCGCTCGTCGGGACAGCCCAGCTGCTCCGCCAGGAGCCGGTACTTGGCAGCGTCAAACAGCTCGTTCCGGGGGCCCAGCAGCCCCCAGCCCTGCAGGAGAGACACACAGCCTCTGCTCACTGCCCATGGGGCAAGATGGGAACAGAAGGAACTTGGGGGGGGCTTTAAACACACACACAGCCACAGCTCCATTGCCCACGGGGCAAGAGGGGAACAGAAGAGACTTGGAGAGACTTTAAACACACACACAGCCCCCAGCCCTGCAGGACAGACACACAGCCACTGCTCACTGCCCATGGGGCAAGACGGGAACAGAAGGGGACTGTGGGGGACTTTAAACACACACACAGCCACTGCTCACTGCCCACGAGGCAAGAGGGGAACAGAAGGAACTTGGGGGGGCTTTAAACACACACACAGTCACCGCCCATGGGACAAGAGAGGCACACAAGGGACTCAGGGGGACTTTAAACACACACACAGCCACTGCCCATGGGGCAAGAGAGGAACACAAGGGACTCTGGGGGGACTTCAAACTTCCCCTGCCACTGTTTCTTACCAAAAGGAATGTGTTCCCTGCCCTCCCTCCCCAGGGGACAGCTTTGAGCCCCACAGCTCCTCAAGGTGGGCCAGGATTTATCAGGATTTTACAAACTCTCAGCTCTACTGAGCATCCTCAGGTTTTCAAACCACTCCCAGAAAACAAAATGCATCTTTCTGGAAAGGCTCATCTGAACGAGTCCAATCTGGGGTAACACAGGATGAGATTCAGGGAATGGCTCATTCCCTTCCATCCCCAGGAACAGTTATTTGTACAAGCAGCTTTAAGCCCCCCCTGACCCAGCAGTTTCTGATCCAGGGCAGCAGGAGTTAAGGACTGACCCTTCCACAAAGCTCCAGAGATGTCCAGAGTGCAGCACACACCAGACTGCTGCCATGAGAGTTCTACCTTTAATTTTAGTAAATCAAAAGTTACAGCTCCAGGGCTGTTACAAAAAGCTGTACTGCTTGTGCTGTGGGAGTGTCTAAGACAGCAAAAATTCACCTGGCTGGCTGCTCTGCTCCAAGTCCCAGTATTCAGACACCCTGCACTAATTAGACACTATTAATTTTCTTGACCTGATGACTTTGTAAAGCATCATGTGTAGCAACTCTTCCTGTGATCCCACCATGAGGATCCTCTGTGGAGTTCCAGGTTTAGAGGGCAAAGCACCAGTTACAGCTTTGCATACTCAGCCTATGGTTTCAGGCTGTTGGGGTTTAAGTGTTAATCTTAAGCACACTTTCTATTTTTCCCCAAATTTTGGAAATGGCTAAGTGTCAGGAGGATGCCTTTCTCCCTTTGAAAACTTCCAGGCTCTCAAAGCAAGCAGGGACCAATGACTGCCCAGTGAGGATGAGATCAGTGTATTCCCAGTGAACATTAACTGAAGGAGGTGGAATGAAGGCAGGGAGTGAAACAAGCTTTGCTGATCCCAGGAGTAAGAAAACCAGCCCAAGCACAGGGCCAGCTGAAGAAACTGAGTTTCCATGCTGCCATTCTGAACATCTGAAGGCTGGTTATTTCCTAATGCTAAGTCTGATCTACAAGCAAACTAAAAGCTCTCTCACTGTCAGAGCATCCCCAGCATCCTCTCTAGGCTCCTCAGCAGGAAGGAATCATTGTTCCTACTCCACAGATCCCAGGGAAACTCCAAAATTAAACTCACCTCCCAAGGTGACAGAGCACAGCCAGTGGCAGAGCTGGAGACAAAACTGCATCTTATTCTCAGCTATGAAACACCAGCAGGAGTGACCTTTGTAACTTCACTGCACCTGTTTGATCCTGGCTGTGCACACACGGACCATTTCCAGCCATAAATAAGTGGCAAACCAGCATAAGTTTCAAAGTAATAGTAAAACAGAACATGTAATCACCACACTGTGGCTTTGATGAAGGGGAAACAGGAGGCTCTGAAGGTCCTGTGACTGCAGACACCCCCAGGTGTGGTGGCAGAGGTGAGAGTTAGTGAACAACAACAGAGACACACCTGAAGGAAGCTTTGCTCACTGGAGATGCTGCCACTAAGCAGCTGGTTGAGGCCCAGGACACAAGGAACAAAGAGCAGCACTCCAAGGATTTAGTCAGCTCATGCCTGGCTGAGCCAAGTGGGATTTTAAGCTCCAGACTCAGAGCCAACACTTCAGGCTGTATCCCTGACCAAAAGGCCAGCTAAGAGAAGAGGTGAGGAGACAGAAGGCAGCACTGCTGTGGCCCAAAGGCTCAGGCTTTGTGTGTGTGTGCAGGCTCACCTTGAAGAGCTGACAGGCCGCGGCCGCCGCCTGCCGCTCTGCGTCGATCTTCTTGGTCCCATAGCCCTCCACCTCCACGTTCTTGGGCCACTTGATGTGCAGAGTCACTTTCTGAAAGGCAGAGACCAGCAGCACGGTGAGCCAGCACCCAGGGAGCTCTGCCCTGCCCCAGGAGCACAGCCCCTCACTCCCTGAGCTCCAGGCAAAGCACAGAAACACAGAAGAAAACTGTGACCCAAGTGTTTGTTTGGTCCCTTCCCGGGCAGTGCCATCCCAGCAGCACTGAGGGGAAAGGGAAAGCCTGAGCAGGGCACAGAGGGGCTACTGTCCCTCAGCAGTGCAGGGCTGAGGTGCCACAGTCCCACAGGAGTGCAGGGCTGAGGTGCCACAGTCCCACAGCAGTGCAGGGCTGAGGTGCCAC